>PPHD01013622.1:3010-17209 GCA_002909625.1 Bambusicola thoracicus | reverse complement strand
TTCTGGTTCATTTATAGGGTTAGATGCAAGTGCTTGTGATTCCCAAAACTGAGGATCAGAGGGGGAACAACTGTTGAACTGCCTTCTGCTCTCAGTGCCTCTTTCAGTAGAGGGAGAAATTCATAGAATGGTTTGAGTTGGGCCATAGGCATGCTAAGCTAGCATTTGGCCAGAGCAGATTCCTTAAATGGAGAAATATTTACATATTTTCAGCTGTTATGAATACCAGTTAACTATCTATCTGGGTAATGGACCATTATTTTGGAGGAGAACAAGTAGTTCTGAAAGGAAAAAAAAAAAAGAAAAGAAAAAAGATTTTCTTAACTTTCTTGTTGCTGCAAGAAACCTAAGCAAGAAATCTGCAAAATGGTAAAATATTTCTCAAGACTGCAGAATCACTTGGCCCATTTGAATTAAACTAATCCCAACCAGCATCCAAGAGCACAGCTTCATGAGCCAGCTCTGACTGAACGCACAAGCACAGCATCAGCCTCCCAACTGGAGAGCTTTGGACCAAGTACTGCCTGGCCAAACATCTGCTTCTCTAGAAACACTACGGTATAAACCAGCAATGCACACATTTATTCTGCTGTATGCTTAGCAAGAAATTTCAACTCATTTTTTCAGGTCTCCTTTCTTTGGTCTGTCCAAGCTTTGGTTGAATTGTCTCCACACAGAAAGTACAACAGAATACTGTTTTTCTTGCAATTCCATTTCAAATTCAAGGCACAAGAGCATTAAAAAGGTACAATCTCTTAGCAATGTATTTTTTTCCTCATTAATTTCTTACAACTTCAGCAAAAATGAATATTAATGGCATTAAGTTAGCTTTTCTTTGTCCCCAGAAATTGCTAGGAACAGGACTTGAAGAAAACAGTGCAAGTTCAGTCACAGAATCATGAGGGTTGGAAAAGACCAATAAGATTATTTAGTCTAGCCAATCTGTCACTACCATGCCAACTAAACCATGTCCCTCAAATGTAGAATGATCTTTGGGTAACATGTTAATTAAGGATTGTGCTGAGATCACTACATTCCACTCAGAATGACTACTGCAACAGGCAATTTTATAAAAACTCTCAATCTTCTGAGCAGCCCTCTGAAGGAGAGGTATCAGCACTCCACATTTACATGCTTGCCAAATTGAATAGTCTTTCACATCAGTACCCAAGCAAGCATCATCAACATCGTTGCGAGTGGAGACCACATGCCCCAGTTTCAACCCCTGCTGGTCTTCCACCTAAAGCTATTCCAGTCACTCAGATAGAAAAGGACTGTGTTGCTTCTTATTTCCACACTCTTTGCACTTCGTGAAGAGCTGTGGAAGGTGTTGGCATAGGTGGGGCTTCCCCATCCATAGATTTAGAAACAAATGCCAAATACAAAATATCTGTGATGTTTTCATAATATCTACTCCTGTTTTGGCAACAGCTCAGGCTTTTCTTATAAACAGTTTGCTTGTACTGAGATATCTCAGGACAACATGCATTGGAGGATAGCTGATGGCAGAGGGCAACGTCAGTTGCTAGCTGTCCCTGTCTACTGATGCAAGCAGAGAGTGAGAACCACAAAAGCCAGGACTAGGGATAAGCCCCACAGAAACTTATCTCTAGATCAGGTTTGAATTCATTTTAAAAAAGGAAAAAAAAGTAGCAGCATAATTAGCTTCATGAATTTCAAAGACAGCTATTTCTTGAATAGGGTCCTGAACATACATGCATGAGCTATGCCAACATCAAGGCAAGCTGCCATTCTAAGGAAAAGAAGGAACAGAAAATAGAATAAAACCTATGCACAAATATTGTGAAAGACATAGAATCATTAAGATTAGAAAAGACCACTAAGATTACCTGGTGCAACCATCAACATTTTCCCATTTGGTTATGTCAATATCCCTTTGCCACTCAGCAACAAATCTAATGCATTTCTTAGTCACAGTGGAGTTTGGATGCATCCATTTATCATAATGAGACTCAAAACTGCAGAGACTGGCACAGGAGGACACTGATATGTTTTTGAAATGGAGCTTGTGGAAAAAATTGTCAGCTGAACTACTGTTCCTTTGTCAAAGTCGAGAAGCTTCAAGACCAGGAACAGATGTTCCCAACTGCAACCTCTTAAAATTTAAGCTTTTTCCTGCCTCATTGTCTTGATGGCTGTCAGAGGTAAGGAAGTTTGAAGAAAAGCACAAAGGATTCCTCTGCTCGTATCTAATTTGAGGAATTTGTGAAGGAATGAGTGTCTTCCTTTCCATCGGGATGTGTTCTCATTTTGCTTCCTCCACTGACACTCCAGCTCATGAACACCTGTGTGGGTATGACCTATCAGGATGTGGCCTGACAGGTACCATTCTGTGGTGTTCTCATGAACAAGGATGGTTTGGAAAATTACACCCATCCTGTTCATTCTAAACTCTAAATTAAGCCATCAAATTACACATGTCCTTGTTCCAAAGTTTAAAACAGGAAAGAAGTAACAAGGGACTGAAAGCAAGTTTCAAAATGCACATGAATCTCAACAGATTTCAATGAAGATCTTCTCAGATAACAAAGTATAACTTGAAAACACATCTCAGATATTTTATGCTTCTTTTCACTGTAAAATATGCGAGAGAGGCCCAAATGCCTACAGTGTTAAAAAAAAAAAAGTGAAATACATCTGAAACATACTTAAATTACAAGGAATGGTTAACTACATTATCAAACCATTGTTTAGACCCCAGATGCATATTTAGGCACCAGATGTGTATACACACCTGAGAATGTTCACCAAGATAAATTATGCTGGAAAAGACCACAACAAAGTAAGCTCTGATGGAGAAGTTGTATACAACTCTCAGTGTAAATCATACTGATGTTGTGAAACAATGATGAGAGTCATTTGTTAAGAATCCAAGACATGGACATTCCAATAATAGCTTGGTGAAAGATTACCTGACCTGCTACATGGATGTTTTGATGCTATTTCTCCAAACTATAATGCATTTGTAAGGGAAAATGTACTGATCAAGAAAGCATTGTAGCTGGCAGAATTCAAAGATGGGATATTGCAGCCTCATCACTCAATCAGCCTGCGAGGAGGGTGCTCTCTCTTCATCTGAATATATGAAGAGAGGTAGATCACAAAGATAAAATACTTTGCCATGGATGGCTTGAATAAGTGCAACCAATGTCAACCTGAACACATATTCCATCTTCATTACACTCATTGGTCTACGTAGAAGTTACCAATTGCAGTACATTAAAAGCACTTGCATTTTAATAGCCACGCTGAGTGTGTTTGACAGAAACAAACCTGGAGACTCCACCCTCTTAAAAATACATTCTTTTGCCAGTGGAAATGACAGCTACTTATAAAAGGGCAAGGTTCTTGTAGCAGAGAAGCCTTTACTGCTATCCTTTGCTTCTTCCTCATGACTGTAGATGGAAAGTCTGATTCTGAGAAACTTACAAGAACACAGTTTGCATTTCAAGCTCATTGTGTCATATATATCCCCTTGTGACTGACACATCCTGGGAACTGATTCAAAACACTCTCTTGGATAATAAGTTATTAATTGGAATTTCAATGCCTCTTCTGTCTATTCTTATACAAAAAAAGTAAACTCTGTATCAGTCTTACAGGAATGACTTTTTGACGTTCAGCTGCTGGAGTCTTCAATTTTGAACACTGCGCAGTGCATTCATGTCTGCTAACATTAATTTTAACTTGAACCAATCTAATGCATGCTTCTAAGGATGCACTTTCCGGCTATTCTACATTTCAACCACATAGCTCAAATTTGATGATTTTCTCTTATTATCACAGGAGAGCTACTGTTATCTCTTGGTGAAATTGATTTTCATGCCATATAGCAAAACACACCTATTTTAACAATCCCTTTGTGAGCATCTATGACATTGCCAAATGGATGAATTACACTTCAGTTCCAAACTATGCTAACTGCTGCAATTCAGCTGATTTGATGAGTTTAGACCCATTTTGGAAAGTAATGTTGCTATGATGCCAAACACTACCACTGACTCCTAAATGAGTACTGAAGAGAGGCCAGCGATGTCTTGTGCATGCAATATTGAAATTTCTGGTACAGCTGCTTCAGCGATGAAACATCCATAGAAAGGAGGACAAAGAGATAAACAGAAATCCAAGAGAAGCAAAACAGGGAGCAGGATCTGTTTCAAAGAACCTGCTGCTCCTTCAGCACCACTTCAACCCCTCCCAGAAGTGTTTTCTCCAGGAAAACAGTATCCAAAGGGATGGAGGAAACAGAGGAAAATATTTGTCGAGCTACACAAAAATAAAAGAATACAAGCATTATAACCATACATCTACCTTAATGTATTGAAAAATAAAGATTAATTTAAAAGTAACCCTTCCTGCCCCCTAGAAATGCAAAGTCTTCATTTCACTGTAGTGTAACAAATTCTGGTGTTGGCCTCATGTGCATATGGTTCCAATTAGCACCTGCATACCTCAGTTATTAAATAAAAAACAACTCTCTCCATGACCTGCAGAGCTCTTGTATACAAGAACGTATCCAACAGCATTATGTCTTCCCTTATCAGATGTGTGAGGTATGACATAATGGATGTAGCACTGCAGCACAGTTGGCGCTAGTTCAATTCCCAAGCATTGGGTCACATTTCCCATTGCACTGCTTTACAGCAGACTGCACAGGCTAGCTGGCTAATGGATGGAGCCCTGGAATGTTACCTCAGATCCCTCAAATTTAACCTCAGTCTGATGTACAAAATGCAGTCTCTGGGGAAAAATGTATCTGTCAAAACCACCGCTCACAGTTGAATTGAGAGGTCTGCACCAGCAATTTGTAGCTTGATTTGTTGCCCATAAATGAAGGTGTCTCCTACGTGAGCAGGATTTCAAATGAAAAGTTGCTGTTCTCAGTGCTTTTCCAAAACAGTGCTTGGGGATTTGGGGAGTAGAAAGCAAATTGTTGTACTGTTAAAGCACACATCTTGGTGTAAAAACCACCAACTCATCCCCGCTAACCATGTCCCTCAGTGCCACATTCACACAGTTCTTGAACACCTCCAGGGAAAGCAACTCCACCACCTCCCTGGGCAGCTTGTGCCAATGCCTCACCACTCCTTCTGAGAATAAATTTTTCCCAATATCCAACCTGATCCTTCCTTGGCACAACTTAAAGACATTATCTCTCACCCTATCGCTGTTACCTGGGAGAAGAAGTTGACCTCAACCTCACTACAACCTCCTTTCAGGGAGCTGTAGAGAGCAATAAGATCTCTCCTGAACCTTTTCTTCTCTGAACAACTCCAGTTCCCTCAGCAAGAGAGATCCAGTTTCTATTTCTGACCCTACCAAGAACGGCATATGAGCAACATCACTGGTTCTTACCCTTACTCTCACACAATGATTCTCACCAAAACAATGGGCTGCACCAGCTGATGATAACTGTTTTTTACCTGCTGCTGTTCCATTTAGCAGACCTTTGCTTAGAAACACAGCTATATTCACTCCCATCTGCCAGTAGATTTGAGAATTTGGGAAGTCCCTCAGGCTCAGAACTCATCATCAGAGTCCTGAGACTCTTGGTGCTGCGGCCCTTAAATATGAGCCAAAATGAATTGTCCTGCAGGAGAAGGAAGAGTCTTCACTGTAAAAAGGTGACACTAGAGGAAATACAAGAGAGGGAAGAACGTATTTGGCCATTATTTTTTAAATACAGCAGAAACCTTAAAGGCAGCTATGTTTAGGATTGCTACATGATGTATATTTATTTATTTAGCTGCCTATTAAAGTATTCTTAGTTTGTCCCTTCGACAACTGTCCATCCTCATCTATTTCTCCCATCTTTCAATAGGCTGCTGTAGGCTACTGCTAGACATTCTTCCCCAAATACCAAACCTACTTCTCAAAAGAGTGCTGAAGACATATGTTCCTCTCCTCCTGAGGATCATACATGGGAACAAGATACAGCAATGTTACTCCAAAGAAAAAGGAATTGAGCAGAATAAGAGAAACAAAGGAACAAAGACCATCAGTACCGTGAGCACTAATTCAGTGGCCCAAGGTTCAGACGGCACAAGCTAGACCCAGAATTCCATGATGAGTTGTGAGCTTCTACCCCAAACTGAGCTTCCTTCATGCTTTCAGTTATCAGAATTAATCCAGTATAAAAACTTCAGATATAGTTTTCAAACATCACATGGGTCTGATGTCCCAGTACAAACCACTGTCAACTGCAACAAGTTGAAGCAGTCAAGGACTTAACTCACAGATCTGCATTACCTTGGATACCGCTTGGATTTTTACTCATGCAATTCTGAATAACGATTCTTTTTCTTACTCCAGCCTGCAGCAAACAGCTCTGTAAAATATGCCTCAAGAGCTCTCCAGCAATAATCATTCTCAAAAGGTCAGTCGGTGTCAAACTGTGACATTAATTTGTTCTGCACTTGCTCAAAGACTGTATAAAAGAAAACTTTCAAGTGCAAACACTGAGCCATCCAAGACGATTAGATGAAGTGTCTCCCGTTTCATCTCAGCTGAACGCCGGCCAGTAAATACTCCAAATGGTGTTGGACAACGCTGTGCAGCTGTTCATTACAGCGGTCAAGAGGAAATCATTAAAGACAGAACCTTGCAGCCGCTCAACTTCCAGACCAAAATAGAAGAAGCGATGGGTACAGGTCTGCGACCCGATTTGTACGCTCACTGAAAACTGCCAAGCACAGACTTTGCCTTGTAACACAAACCAGGATTTCTCTACAGTGTAATTGAGAGCTTTCCAGCTCTGTTCTCCCAGGCTCCCATGCTTACAAATCCAGTAGCTGGAATTTACATAATTGCAATTTCGCTTTGCAAATATTGTCAGGCCCTTTTTACGCCTGATTTTTGGAACAGCTGCTTCTTGAAGCTAAAGTCTTTGCTAATTATTTCAAACATTCAATGGAAAAATGCAAACCGTGTTTGAGACAATTATTATTAAAAAAAATAAAAATGGAGGGGAAGAAATTCTCATGGTTTGGATGCGGGGAGCAAAGTTTTTGGTGTTGTTTTTCCCCCATTTCTTTCTCCTTTTTTCTTTAAGAACAGCACATGCAAAACATTTGTGAAGCCAAAGCAGCTGCAGGGCCGCTCAGCAGACCAGTGCTGTCTGCTTGGTATCCTTTCTAGCTTTTTATAGATACAAGTTAAAAACACCATGAAATTTATTTCCTGTAATAATGATCCCCAAATATTTTCTTTAAAAGTCAATGTTTCAGCAAAACTCTCCCAAGAATGTGGAGTTATGCACTGACATTGTGTTAACCTGGCCCTTCCCCTCCCTGCTTCCTTTGCTGTTGCCACGTTTGGGTGATCCATGGTCAGTGGGCACCAACATCTCCATTCATATCCACCAAGAGCAGCCACATCACACACGCGACTAGGGGCATAGCTTCATAGGAAGAATACATACTGGGTTCAGAGGCTTTTGTCACTATTTTCTCTCTTTCTCTATCAATTCATAGGGTTTATAGGGAAACTTGTCCCACCCTAAACTCATCACTCATTTTCCCCTTTATTTGCTTCAGGCTCTTGAATTTGCTCCTTTTTAGCTCCTGGTCTCTACCTCTGCATTTTTGGTGCCTAGCCCAGCCTCAGGAGGGACCTCCAAAAGCTGTGATAATGTCAATATTATTATTTTAAACTAATAAATATAAGATCTCCTGGCCTGGATAGCCAATCCATTCCAACACAATAATATCATTTCCTCATGCAGCAATTGTTCTACAGATCTCCTTCCACAAGCAACCCCCACATGGTGGAACAGATACATGTGACATCCACCACTTCTTCAGGCACAGTCTGAAGACCCTCTGGCCCAACTTACAGCCATGTTCGCAGCAGCAAGGCAGCTCTGGAATTTGATACAGAGAAATCTGGATGATGAATATGCCACAAAACAGCAGAAGGGAGAACAGTTTGCATGCCTGGAAGCTCACTCGTTTATTCTAAATATATCATTCAGTCTAATAAAACAAATTCTATCTTTCCACACTGAGATCCGTACTCCACTGGGGTTATAAAAACAGCAAAAAAGAAAAAAAAAAAGAAAAAGAAAAAATACTCCCTCCCACACAAAGTCAAAGTAATCATGGTTGCTCACGGACTGTTCTTTACAAAGCCTTTTACAGTGAGAGTGGTGAGGCACTGGCACAGGTTGCCCAGAGATGTGGTGGATGCCACATCCCTAGAAACTTCCAAGGCCATGCTGGACCGGGCTCCTAGCAACTTGATCATTGCCATTATTATGTATGCATTCAGTGTTACTGTAACATCTTCCCATACAAAAGCTTACAGTATCACTAATATATCTTTGCAATCTCAATAAAGCTAGAAGAGGCTATGGAGGTGAAGGCCATCCTGTGATTTGCTTCACCCACAGATACTCAGGATCTGCAGTGAGAGGCAATTTATCATTGTGATCTGCCCATTTCTCTATTCTTACCCCATTTAGTTCCCATTTTATGAAATGGTTGTAATAAATTTGTTCTGCATGCTTTAGTGTGACAGTAATGTTTATACCTGTGATACATAAAAAAGAATCCTGGCAAGTTTTACAAAGAACTGCAGAGCTGGAATATGAAAATAGACGTCTAAGTGCATCCTCTCGTTACTCTCCCACCCATTGGCAGCTCCCAAGGAATCTTGTGCAAAAATACATCATGAAGCTTGAGATGACAGAAATATTTTCTGAGCAGAACAAGCAAATCTTAGCACCCAAGATTTCATGTTGATCGTCAGTGCTCATACCATAGAACCGCGCTTTGAACCACACAGCAATCAGTGATGTTCAGGCTGTGTTCACAGGCTAAGCGACCCAGGGCACTGAGCTACCACAATGTACCACTTGTGACGTTGTACAACAAGGGAGTCCTGAGCAAGGCTTTGCTTCCCATCAGCAATCCTCCAAAAGCACTGCTCATTTTTGACCCAGTGGGATTCTGTGAAGTATCTGAACTGAACCTGTGCTGAATGCTAGATATGTGAAATGCTGGATAGAAAAGAAAGCAATAGAGCATGCAGGGTGTCAAGGAGGAAGCATATTCTAATTGAAGGGACAAAGCCTGATAGTCTTTGCTTAACAACTGAGTCAGTACAATAATTAACTGCCCAATACTTGGAAAGTATCCACTCATTGGGTTTATAACTTTGGTAGGTTCCAGCTCTGCTCAAAGCCAAAAAATAAAAAATAGATAAATAAAAAATTAGCCAATGTAATGACAGAATGAGTGACCCAAGAAATATTACAACAGATCTATTTTTTGTGTGTCAAATAACAGATAAAATGAGGTTTATTGCATTCCACCTTATTTTGACAGCTCTAGCTGTCAACACAGGCTCAATGCAATATGATAAACACTATTTTTATATTGATTGCCTGCAAGTGCCAGCTGATGGAAAATGCATCTTAAAACTGTTGCAGTTCTCCAAGGAAAACAGAAGTTGCTTTGTTTGCAGTCCTATCCTTTCACCAATTATAATTTTGAAAAGCAAGAGTTAGTTCTCAACACACTCAGAACAGACATTCGGAATGGCTGGTGATTTCCATTGTCAACTAACAGTAATGAACCAGTGTGAAAGCAGAATAAGTCTCAACTAATCACCAATTTAAATGGAACACAGGTGGTCAGGAATAGAGCACTGCAACCATGGTGCAAGCATTTCCAAGCTGATCAAATATCCCATCTGTATAAGGCACATCCAGTCTTTTATTTCACAAATACTGCACTAGAGAAGGAATGTCAGGGCTGAACGCTCCAGTACAGATGTAGAACACATGTATTTGCGTCAGCTTAAAGAGAGATTACAGACACTGGAAAGCAGTTGTGGTTTGGCACTCAAAATCTTCCATTTTAATTAACTACAGTCCAAATGATTTCTAGAAAGTCTTCCTCACATTGCAGGAGTAGAATTACTTCTATCAGGGCAGGTTTACCAAACAAATTTTCAAGGGAGAAAACTATGAGAAATAATTACTTCAATGCAACTAACTCAGTATTGGACCATGATCCAACTTCCAAAGAGTGAGCTGAGCAAGTTATGTCACGTGTTACACCAGCAATAATCTCACAACTCTGTGTGTGACTGGAGCCCACAGAATATTACCCACCACAGGCAGACCACATTCAGGTGTGCTTCAAGGGGATCTTTCCATACCCTCACATTCCCCTGATTTTTCTCCTATGTTTTTTGTGTATTTCTTGCTAGCTCAGCTCAAGAAGAGTTGGCTGGAGGTGGGATCAACTCAGGTAATGGACAACTGATCCATTAATTCCCATGTTGATATTATCAGCAGCCCATAGGAAATATTTGAACGTAGAGATACTTGGGCACAGAAAGAGAAAAATCAACTAAAATTTAAGAGTCATAAGATTGAATTCTTGAAGGTCTGAAATTATTTATCCTTAAAATCAACTCCATTGCTATGCCCTCAGACAAAAGATCAAAGTCCCATTTATTGCCTCATGCTTACAAGAGCTGATAATCAGCTGCATTCAGATTGTGTTACTGTGCTGAACTTTGTATTAAGCTTAGACTACTGAGAACGTAGAATAATTCATATTTCCTAAGTCTCCCATTACCACTAAACCTCTAGTCTCAACATTTATCTCTGTGCACTAACATTTCCATACCACAAAAATTAAATACTGGCTTAACAAGCAGAGTTTTATACAGGTGATATTTTGTTCCATTCCTTATTAGAAGAACGAACAATACTAAAGACTCAAGTAAGAAATACAGAACTGTACTGTAGTTAAAGGTGACATTTCTCTTCTCGGTGGTAGAATTTGTGCTTACATACTGCTGAAAGGTGATGTGCTTTAATTTTGAAACTTTTTGTTTAAAGAAAATAATCATTACTGTAATGATGTAAATATAGAAGTAGGAACCTGAAGATTTCAAACATGACATGTCCAACCAAATTTAATATCTCAGAATAAGTAGCGTGAAACAAAGCACTATTTTTGAAACTGTTTATAAATGATTATATACTTAAAATGCCATATCTTTTTCTTACGTGCATTTATCCATTTCATGCTATTTATAAATAATAATAGCATGAAATATATTAATATTATTGCAGCTAGATTGGCAGCATTTCTTCCTTCAAAGTGTGTGCAAACTTGGAATTTCTTGATGTATTACGATGAATAATACATGCAAGAAACATAGCGCTATGCAAGGGTAGTAAAGAGGATCTGGTGAACTACAGGCCTGTCAGCCTGACCTCAGTGCCAGGGAAAATTATGGAGCAGGTTGGCTTGAGGGAGATCACATGGCATGTGCAGGACAACCGAGGGATCAAGCCTAGCCAGCATGGGTTTGTGAAGGGCAGGTCCTGCTTGATCAACCTGGTCTCATTCTCTGATCTAGTGGCCCTCCAGGAGGATGAGGGAAAGCTTGTAGATGTAGTCTACCTCAACTTCAAGAAAGCCTTTAACATGGTCTCCTACAGTATTCTCCTGGAGAAGCTGGCAGCCCATGGCTTAAACAAGTACGCTCTTTGCTGGGTAAATAACTAGATGGAGGGCTGGGCCCAGAGAGTGATGATGAATGTAGTTAAATCCAGCTGGACACTGATCACAGGTGGTGTTCCCTAGGGGTCAGTACAGGAGCCTGTCCTCTTCAATATTTTTATTGGTGACCTGGATCAGGGCATTGAGTGCACCCTCAGTAAGTTTTCAGATAACACCAAATTGGCTGGAAGCGTTGATGTGCCTGGGGGTAGAAAGGCCATGCAGAGGGATCTGGGCAGGTTGGATCACTGAGCTGAAGACAGTGGGATGAGGGTCAACAAGACCAAGTGCCAGGTCCTGCACTTTGGCCACAACAATGCCAGGCAACACTACAGGCTTTGGGGGCAAAGTGGCTGGAAGACTGTGCAGTGGAAACAGACCTGGGGATACTGTCCCATGCTCAGCTGAACGTAAGCCAGTAGTGTGGCCAGGTGGACAAGAAGGTCAGCGGCATACTGGTTAGTATCAGAAATAGTGTTGCCAGCAGGAGCAGGGAAAGCAATTGTCCCACTGTATTCAGCACTGGTGAGGCCACACTAAGTACTCAGTTCACTTTTGGGCCCCTCACTGCAAGAAAGACATGGAGGCCCTGGGGCATGTCCAGAAAAGGACAACAAAGGCAGCGAGGGGTCTGGAGCACAGGCCTTATTAGGAGCAGCTAAGGGAGCTGGGATTGTTCATTCTGGAGAAGAGGAGGCTCAGGGAAGACCTTATTGATCTCTATGACTACCTGAATGAAGGTTGTGGTGAGGTGGGGGTCAGCCTCTTCTCTTGTGTAACTAGTAATAGGACTAGAGGGAATGACCTCAAATTGTGCCAGGAGAGATTCAGGCTGAAAATTAGGAAATGCTAGTTTTCCAAAAGAGTGGTCAGGCACTGGAATGGGGTGCCCAGGGAGGTGGAGGTGTCACCAGCCCTGGTGGTGCTCAAGGAACATGTAGACATTGCGTTGAGGAACATGGTTTAGTAAGAACTATTGGTGATAGGTGGAGGGTTGGACTGGATGATCTTGTAGGTCTTTTCCAACCTTGGTGACTCTATGAAAAAAAATCCATTCTGCCGATCTATTCTTTAGAAGTCTTTGAATGGATCCATTCCAAGAACCATTTGAAATGAAAGGTTCATTTTTGGAAGCACAAACTACTTACAAAACTTTGTAAAACTATCAGAAATGCTGCTCCTCCTGGAGCTCTGTTCTTAAAGCCAGGGGGTTCACATTACCTGCTCCTTTCTCAGTAATGTAATGAGGAATGGCAAATCTGCCCGAGCCATAAATTCACCCTCTTAAATGAGGGTGAGAATTGACTGGGGTTATGCACTCAAACTGCTGCTAAAAAAAAAAAAAAAAAAAAAAAAAAAAGCTGTTTTCCTACATAGGACATCCTTCAAACAATACAAATCCCAGGTCAGCATGTGCAGTGTCAGAGATCACTTAATGTGAACACACTGACATGTGGCATGGGACTAGGACATGGTGTCATCACTCTTTGTGTTTGTATTGCCCCCGCTCCCACCTCAGTCAATAAATAGAGTTAGAAAGTCTCTGCTGGGATAAAGCAAGTATTCAAATATGGCAAGCAACTCCTAGAGGATGCCAGGCAACCTCTGAAAGAAATGTACCCCAATGACATCAGCTCTTTCATAAACACAAAGAAGTGCTAAGAATACCTTAAAAACCATATGGTTCTGAATTTTTGCAAGATTTAGATTAATGCATCTCCCATCTCAGCCACAGAGATACAGCCACAAAATGCAGAGATATGTGAGGTTATTATGAGCCTGATGGAAAAAACATATTACATTTAAATCACATCACTGCATAACACCGTAAGTTCATTTCAGCACACTGCCGTGGCCTGCTAACAGGTTCCATGCTCTGCATTGAGATGATTCAGTTTGCTATTAGGCAGATGGCTCTTCCATTCCCTTGCATTAAGTGAGCCTCAGTGCAGCCATGAGCAGTGTAGAGCATTCCTGCCCCCTCTTGTCACAGCTCCATTACTACCACACAACATTTCTATTTGCAAAGGGAATTTCTCCACCAAGTGATTGATATTGTCAGTTTCACCCCAGAAGTGTTGACTGCTCCGCTCTCTGAGCATTCTTATGGGTCTACCTCTCCCTAAAATATCCCATCTGTAATTGCAGGATTGCAGGTGTCCCCTCCTTGGCAAGCGTGAAAGACTTCTATTTCCCAGAGACAGCTATGGATCACACTGCTCTTTATATTTAGCCTTTTTTTTTTATTTAATTCATAATATCATGCCTCACAAGAATGTCCTGAGAGATATGGGTACAGTAACAGCGCCTCCCAATTTTACTTATACCCATGCACGTTTTTCATGTTTCCACTGTGTTGTGCCCACCGTAGTTTTTATGTGACATTTTCAGTATATTTCCCTTTGCACAATTCTCAGGCACAGAGATGCTTGAGCTTTCACAGTGTGCTGGACACTAAGACTCAGTGCACCTCCAGTACAACTGAACCAAATTCAACCTCAACCCAAACCCAGAGCCTGAGAACTTCATTAAAATGATGGATCAGGTGTATTCTAAGGACTCAGTTCTACATCCATTGTGACTAAAGAAAAAATTCTAATTGACTTAATTGACTTCAAAGTGATCTGAATCAAGATCTAAAAGCAATGCCCTT
>PPHD01013621.1:0-13737 GCA_002909625.1 Bambusicola thoracicus | reverse complement strand
TTTAGGATATTATATTAAAGAAAATAAGAAGTATCAGAAGCCTGTTTTCAATTTTCAGTACACGAATTTATAGAAACAGTCTGAGCCACAGACTTTGTTGTTATTGTAATTGTGACAACAAACACATCAATGAAGACTGAAGCAGTGGGAATGGAGAGGAATGGAGTTCTATGAATAGACAATGGCATTTATGCTAAGGGCAGTCAGGGTGTACCTTTATAAACTCGCACAGGAATATTCTGTTTGTCAAGCATCAGCCCTTCCCCCTGGCATGTCCTGTTCCCTCGATCCTTTGCATGAGCTGTGCATTGGTTTATGGCCTGCAGTCCTGACATCCATTGTCAGCATCTCTCCAGACCTGACTCACTGCACTGCTACAGTTTTTAAATTTCTTTCATGTTCTTAGCTTATAATGAGAACAAACAACCTCTTATACAGGTGAGCCTCACTATTTCTTCAAAGTGCAATGTTATACTGGTTCTTTATACCACATTTATGACACATTTACAAAGTTATCCTTACTATAATTACTTTGTTGGGTGTTCACTTGTGTGCTGTACAAAGACACATCCTTGTTTAACACTTGTATTTAAAACAGGCTAATTAAAAGAGTAGAAATGCATGGGTTATTTTTCAGAGTACATAAGGTTTATTTCAGTTTGGTTTAAGTAAATTAGAGGAAATTGAGCTAAATGAAGAAAAACAAAAGAAGAAAGAAATGAAAGCAAATCCTAGCCTATGAGTTAAGTTTCTGCCAGCACAGCTAATTAGCACATTAAAAATCCCTGTGCTAAGCAACAAAGCTATTCTGGCAGAGAAAAATTGTCCTTTATAATATAGTTTTTTTTCATCTAGGTTCAAATCTTGACAAATAAGGAATTTGGTGGAAATGAGAAATAACTTCCAAATGGAAATTGTAGTAAACAAAAATTGGTGTAAATAAAAAGCTTGGAAATTTTGCTGATACAAGTTTGCAGTATGGATAGGCTCTTCACAGCTCCTCCTGCTATAGGTAAGTGCCTAAAGATGGATGCAAACAGATGTGAGAGTACAGCTGGCAACAATCAACACCTTCAGTCCTCCCTTTTTCAGGGAGATAACTGATCTTCCATTTGCCAACAGTTTCATGAAGCGAATTATAATCTTTCATTACCAGGATTAAGTGAACAAGAAGAAAAAAAAATAAGAAAAGGGAAAGAAGAAAAGGTTTGACTTCACGCAGTGCCTGATTAAATGATGATAGTCACTGTTTCAGAATGTTTTATAAACCAGAGGTATAAACAGTTTTGAAAAGGGGTTATTATGGCGGTCGGGTTAATATTAAACAAAATGGCTTGGTTACAATAACCAGTGCAGGAAGCCTGAGAAGCTCAGGCAGCCAGAGCCTATGAGACTGTTCCAGAAACAATCCCTCTGGGCACACACAGTCCCTTATGTATCATCAGCCCATGCTGACAACTGGCTTCCGTGTTCTTTGATCAGACTGAGTGCCATCATCCACATGCTGAGTGGGAAGTGTACAGATCCAGCCTATAGCAGCTCCACCAGTAGCTCTGAGGTGAACAGGAACTTGTGACGAACCAGCTCAGAGTGTAGGAGAAGGCACTAGGCACAGCATTGGCAAAACACGTCTGTTCCTTTACCTCCCTGGGAGGTGCATTTAAATAAAGCCAGAGTGTCGCAGCACATCAGGATATGTATGCACCTAAACGTGCTTCAAGTAAATTTCCACATAAGTATTTGCAAATAAGTATTCCCTCTGCTCCACACAGCTTGTGTCCTTTGTACTGTCCTAGGAGACTTTGTTGTTGTAAATGTCCTGACACAAGATGTCAACCTGCATCCAGCTCAGATTTAAAGACTCAGACCAACAGGTGCACCTACATATACATATCAACAGTATGAAAATATGCTATAAATTGTAGTATATAGAACATTAAGTTTATCTCCAGGTTTTCTTTTGCTATATATTAAACATGAACTGTCAAAAGCAGGTCTTAGGAAATTATATTCTGAGTAAAGAGAGTCTCTGTGATAGCTTTTAACAAGACAAAACATGACAGATTTTATAAGTGAGGTTGTACATATGTTGGTCTTTTGTTGAGAGGTGTTTTTAAAGTATTGAGGAAATACTCTACTACACCTTAAGCTTAAATGGAAGTTCCTCTCTGTCATAATTTGCTGCAGCCTGAGCTATCTGTGGGGCTTCTCATTCATAGAATCACAGAATCATCTGAGTTTGAACACACCCTTAAATGTCATCTAGTACAACTCCCCTGCAATGAATTGAGCCACCTACAGCTAGATCAGGTTGCTCAGACCCTGGTTCAGTCTGACCTTGAATGTCTCCAAGGAAAGGGCATTCATCACCTCTCTGGTCAATCTGTTCCAATGCCTCACTTACCTTACTGTAAAAAAAAAAAATAAAAAATCTTCCTTATATTATATATATATATTAGTTTGAAACCATTTCCTTTTGTCCCATCAAAAATTCTTCTATGCTAGTTAAAACTGAGTCATATTAAAAGGTTAAAGGAGAAGAACCACTGACAGTTTTTGGAAATGGCAATAAAAGCATTATGGAAAACTAAATTCTTATCAGTACTCAAGATAAATGTTACAATTGACATTGAAACTATGGCTTGGGGTCTGCAAGACATTTTGAATGAAACAAACAGCTCCATCAGATGGAAAAAAAAAAAAAGAAAGTAAATATGGACAGTAAATATAGACCAGAAGCTGGGAAATTTGTTTACAGTGGTTAATTTTTGTACTAATAAGCGAAAGTTGTAAAAACATACCTGTAATTCTAAACAATATACTTGCTGGAATAGTTAGGGAGACACTAACAGTTTGGTTTGTCACTCAGCGTAGCATATGCAGACACATATCTATGTATCTGTTTCTGTATCTTCTAATTACTTTTTTCTTTTTACCGTATATGTGCTACAGTAGGGTGATGAGATGAGAGCAAACAGAGATTGGGGCATAGAAGGAATTAATAAACTACTGTATTTCATACTACCACAATTTAAAGTATATTTCCATGGGCCGTATATGAGTATCAGTGCATGAGCTTGATACTGAATAATGTTATTTGTCAGGAGATCTTAAAGATATTACTGATATCAGGGAAAGGAAATCAGGAAGTTCAATACCATTGATGCAGATAATTTTCTGCTCTTCACATTCCATTTTTGCTTTTTCCAGAAGGAAGTTATGTGTTCAGATGAGACACTCATGGAAGTAAGTCATTGGCCCTATTGGCATTTTCCATGTGTTACTGGTCCTGAAAGTGATTTATTTTTCTAGACTTCTCCCTTTTTTCTGTCCAGAAAGAGAATCAGAGTATAACTGTGGGGATACAGTAAATCATAAGGGAAATATAAAATATTGTGTATATATGGTAGCATATCAATAATCAGGGAAACGTCATTAACCAGCTATATTCTGTTTTCTGTTGAGACTGGAAATTGAGAGTGATAATCTTCCAACCCTTATCCATCCCAGTGATCACACTGCTTCCACACAGAAAAATGAAAATGAAAAAACAATATACATAAATATTGCACAAAATGTAATGGAGCCAAATTTCTAGCTGTGATTTAGTTGAGCAAAGCTGTTTAGTGAAGTGCTAAGAATTTATCACTAGTGCCAATGATAATACTTGTGGTTAGAGCTTGTCTCCCCTCTGAGCCACCTTGGGAATACCACACTAGTTTTCTCACTTTGGTATTTCGCTGCTACTAGCACAGAAATTGTCAAATAAATTCTGAGTAAACACACCAGAAGTTCAAACTTCCCATTTAGAAATGTTGCTCAAACATCATTTTTAGACTAAATTTTCTGTTTACTTCTCACAGACAGGGTCATTTTTCTTGAGTGCTTTGAGCGCTAAAGAAGCTTTGAACTCTGAAAGAGAATTGTTCCACCCAAGCAGGGCTGCATAGTTTGATTTATGGGGTCTGATTGTCTCCTTGCTCACACCAGTTTTATGCTTGTATAGTTATACTAACATAAAGTGATTTCTTTCTGTGAAATGAATGATTTCCTCTCCTCCAAATAACAGGACAGAAAAGGAGGAGGAAGAAGTATGAGTACTCTCTTCTGCTCTTTCCCTTCTCTCTCTCTCTCAAAAAATAAAATAAAATAAAATAAAATAACATTCCTATGACTTTCTATGATAAAAAAAAAATTAAAAACAGATAAGGAAGGTAATTCCTCATTGATGAGGTTTGGTGATTCTATGAAATAAGATGATAGCAGTTATACAATTCAACAAAATTTGGAAAAGCTGTTTTCATTTCAAATGAAAGATGCAAATATCCCCAAACACAATCTTTATAGGTGGGTGTGTAATGATTTTTAGGGTGTTTCTGCTAAATGTGACAGTTTGGGTCATATTTCAATGACTTAACAGCTTGGTTCATAGCAGCCTGAAGATCTTATGCTCCTTTCTGTTTCTTCCCTGTATTTTCCACCAACATGAAAATCAACGTGAATATGGATTAGGTAGCTGAAAAATATTTCTTCTATCCAGATTCAGGGACATTGTTTAGTGATGTAACTCTGTAGGTCATGCTGATAGCTGAACTTGCTGATCACCATTTCTTCAAAAAGGAGGGCTATGGCTCTGCTTGTAACAGTTTTGCTCCAACTACCCAGTGATGCCTTTTACTGACGTTCCAGAAGTTGTTGGCAAGTGGAGGCCTTATCTTTCCTCATTCTTTACAGGTGAATAAGGATGTCCTTCTATTTACATTTCTTAACAAGTCAGAATATCCAAGATGTCTTTGTACACTTTATAATACAGATAGGTCTCAGATTTCACTTTGTAACCTCTTTTACATCTTTTCAGATCTTGATATGAAAGCTTTCTGAACTGAAGCTCTTCTGATGTGGTTGGACAGGAACTGTGCTACATGTCAGACACAAAGATTTTTGGAGTAATTGTGATCATATTAGAGTTAGTGCTTGGATCTAGCAAATGGTACAGAAAAGTGCTGCAGAAAAGAAATAATTAAATAAAGCTGAAGTTCAGACTGCTCTTTCTGTTGGATAATTGTGTTTGCTATTCAAAGACAGATTATTTTTTGTTCATAATGAAGCCAGACTTTTTTTCTTGTTCAGAGAGGTGAGTAAAGATTGTTAAGGTGTTCCTTACATATTAAATAATTTTGCTTTCTTTTTCTGTAATGTTTTTATTCCATTAGAGAATCCTCATATAAGGATTAATGTTCTAATGAAGCATTTGTTTGTTCGCTATTATTGATATCGTTATAATGATGATCAAATATTACACTCAAAATTATCTTTGAAATTGGTTCAACATTTTTCCACTTTGGAGAGAGAACTGTAAAGAAATCAACAATGAAATAAGGAGAAATGCTGAAGTTCCATTCAGAATTATAAAAAAAAGCAGGGATTTAGAAGACAGCATTATGAGGTTTGTCTCTATTCACTCCAGTTAGCTAAAACTTTTATACATAAGACTAACTACATCCATGGGTTTCCTTTTTTATCCATAGGAAGAGACAGGTACTTCAAAAAGGAGTTTCTTATCTACCTGAGAATCTTACTCTTCATTATAATGAGCTGCTTTCTGGATATCTTTGTCTCTCTCCTTTGACAACGAACAGTTTTAAACACCTAGTGAAGTATTCAGTCTGCTTAGCACTTCAGGTAACTTTAGTGCAAACCCTAAAGTTACTGCTCTAGAGATCCTCAGATGTCCCAGATATCTCATTTCATTTTAGTAAACCCCACACAGTCCATAATCAGAGGCGTGGCAAGAAACTCTGAGGTTCATAAAACAGAACCAGAAGGCTGACTTAATGGAGTTCAGTTTTGGGGGTTGCCCTGGGTTTCAGAAATTTTATATGCACCTTTACTGTTGGCAGCAGAGATGCAAATGTGTCTCCATCCTTTTCAAATTATCCTGAAACTTGGAGGAATATCACACAAAGACTCCTGAGCTGGCAGCACAAAAGCAAGCTTGACTCTGGAGGAGACTGTTGCTGTACCTGCCCTCCTCAGTTGTCAGAAACTGGCTTTTCCCTTTCCAGCTTGCACGCTGGTGTGCAGCCAAATGAATCATCTTTTCTTCATGTTCCCCAGCCCCCTACTTCCAGTTATAGATTTAGCACAAGCGTTTTCTTTGTGCTGGCAGAAATGAAGTGTTAGTCTTTTTTTTTTTTTTTTTTTTTTTTTTTTTTTGTGATGAGGTCTTTTGGCAGTACATAATACTCTGAATAGAGCATATTGTACCTATAGTGTCTCTAGGCTCATAGAAATTGGCACAGCTTCATGTGCGTTTAGCTGAGGTCTCAGCTTGAGGTTTCCACTATGGTACTCCCTTCCATAGTATGGTGTAGACATAACCTCAGCCAGACTCCCACAGGCATGCTGGTAGTATGGAGAAGACTTTTCTGCAAACCAACACAGAAAATCAAGCCTTTAATTTCTCTTAAACAGTGAAATTCCTCATCTAGCCCTGAACACAAGGTGCCATAGTGCCACAGACCTCTACAGGTGCACAGTGAACAGGAAGAGGCTGTTCATGTTCTTTTCCCTACTTGGCCCACATTGCCTTGCAAGCCAGGATTTTGCCTGGAGCACTCATTCTAAGTGAGAATGTCATGCAAATAAAAGCAAAGTCTTTTATTCCATCATGTCATTAAATAATAATCCCAAAGTAGAAATTTTATACAGCGTCTCTAAGATTTATTCTTCATATTAAACCTTGTCTGTTTTTAATGTTCACTTGTAAACCCTGTGGCTTTCATTGCAATAAACCTAATCTTCAAAGTTCTGAAGCAATATGAAGTTTCCCAATGCTCCTTAAAAAAACCTCACCCACTTTCGAAGGTACCTGATTTCAGAAGATGATTACTTGACTGAATAAAATATCTTTAGTCACCTGTTCAAGTCATCAACGTATGTCATCCTAAAAGAGATGACATTTCTCCTAAGAGAAGCTGTGATCAACCACAAATGCTAGGGAAGTATTATTCTACTGAATGAGTGAACTGAAAAGATTCAAATTATTGTATTGAATAATGTACAGAAATAGCAAGTTACTGATGCACTTTGTTTATATTTGTCTTTTTTTTTTCCCCACTAGTGTTCTTATTTGCTTTACAGTTATGCCCAAACTTGACCAAGACAGGTACTGTGAAGACAAATGCAAAATCACATTTCCTTTACAAAAAGAACCATTTATTTTCAGGATGAGAAATAAGAGGTGAGTGTAATCAATACAGTAGGGGGAAAGGATAAAGGTAAAGCAGATAAGATAATGCACCTGCACAGGTAATGAGTGTTTAATGGTTTAATTAAATTAATTATTTTTTCAATTAGTTATATAACTCTTGCTTGACTCTCCCATGTTGCATTTGCAGACTTGGCTGCTAGGAAAACCATCTCCCTTATTTGTATATTTCATCTGGAAATTGTTTAGAAACAATAAACAACTATATGATGCCATTTTAATGCACAATATTTTTTTTCTCAGAAATCTATTGCTGTACAACACAGTCTTTCTCATTTCTAGCCCACAGATCTGGTACCAAGGCACTCATAAAAGTAGAAGCATTTACTACACTTTATTTTGCTGGGATCCTAGACTCTGTGAGACAGAACTGAATTGTATAAACAAATAGTCTGTTTCTATCTGTGTCAGATGCAAGCATCAAATTGATCTAAATACATCTTGACTGGCTTCTTCACTCGAATTCTCCCCCATATAGAGGGAAATTGAGTCTTTGCCTTGTAGATCACAAAGAAACACCAGAAAAAGAAAAACCATGATATTGATGGATGACACTTCCAGCAGACTGAGTGTAATATGTTACACCAATAAAGTTCCTAATATTTGCTCAAAGCCCTTATTCAGTAAGATGCTGTGAGCACCTATATGGTTATTCAGAAGCTTAAATAATGTTAATAATGTTTCTACACTTGTGTTCTTAATTAGTCATTTATAGTGCTCTGCTGAAGCAAGGCCAGTGAGAAGTCTTTGCTGAGTAACCTTAATGCATTTAATCAGTATCAGTGATCTGAACTATGTGCTTTTACTTGGTTTGAGCTGTTGTCTTAAAAAAAACCACATTTCATTATTTCTACTGGGTTGCCTACTTTCTCCTTTTAGGTTTTTATTTGTTTAGACACTTTGAATATGTAAAATGGGGGAAATATATGTTACATACAATTTTAAACATTTTTCTCCTTGTAGTATACTGCTGAAAATTCTCCCTCTTTCACAGAGACCTTAAAAAAAAAAAAAAAGAAAGAAAAAAAAGAAAAATAAAACATTCACATTTGATTTGGGAGGAAGCCAGTGTCAACGTGACTGATGATGGGAACACTGACGATATGTTGGGTGCGTCTCTCAAATTCTGGAACAAGTAGAAACCTGTTAAATAGAACTGAGAGAGCCTGACAAGCTCTCCTAGCTCTCCTGAGCTCACCTAGCAAGAAAACTCACTGCAGGGAATTAGAATAAAACAACACAACAATAACATAACTTGTCAACTGTTCATATTCTCTTGCTTCTACACAGGTTTCAAATCACAGTAGCATGAGAACGTCTATCGTTCTCAGTAACACCCCAAGCATTCCTTTCTTCTCTTTAAAATGACTGGTCGGTGCATTTTCTTTCATAATTATAGGATCATGGAATCATGGAACCATGAAGGTTGGAAAAGACGTCTAAGATCATCTTGTCCAACCATCCACCTCCCACCAATATTGCCCACTAAAACATGTTCTCTAATATCACAAGTTTCTTGAATAGCTCCAAGGACAGTGACTCAAACACCTCCCTGGGCAGCCTATTACAGTGCCTGACCACTCTTCTGGAGAAGAAGCTTTTCCTGATATCCAACCTGATCCTCACCTGCTGCAACTTGAGGCTATTTCCTTTTGTCCTATTATTAGCTATGTGGGAAAAGAAGCTGACTGTCACCTCACCGTAACCTCCTTTCAGGCAGTTGTAGAGGACTATGAGGTCTCCCTTGGGCCTCCTCTTCTCCAGACTAAACAAACCCAGTTCCCTCAGTTGCTCCTTGTAAAACTTGTGCTCCAGATTCCTCACCAGCATTGTTACCATTCTCTGGACCTCCTCCAGGGCCTCAGTGTCTTTCTTGTAGTGAGGCACCCAAAACTGAACACAGTACTCAAGTTGTGGCCTTACCAGGGCTGAGTACAGGGTGACGATCACCTCTCTGCTCCTGCTGACAACACAATTTCTGATACAAGTCAGGATGCCATTGACCTTCTTGGCCACCTGGGCACACTTTTCACTCATGTTCAGCCAAGTGTTGACCAACACCCCCCAGGTCCTTTTTCTCTGCAGTTTTCCAGCAGTTCTGCCCCAAAGCTGTAGCATTGCATGGGGTTGTTGCAGCCCAAGTGTAGGACCCAGCACTTGGTCTTTTTGAACTTCATTCCAGTTGTCTTAGCCAAGCCATCCAGCCTGTCCAGATTCCTCTGTAGGCCCTTCTTACCCCCAGGCAGATTGACACTTCCTCCCAGGTTGGTGTCATCTACAATCTTACTGGGGGTGTACTCAATCCCCTCATCCAGATCATCAATAAAGATATTAAACTTAAATGAATATTAAATTTATTTTTAAATTAAATTAATTAAATACTTTGAACCTTCTGCAACTAAAAAAGCTAAATGAAGACATGACCAATCTTTTCTTTGAATTTAGTGTTCAAAAAACCAATTGTTTATCTACTGTATTGTCTAGTCATAATTAGTTGTTGTATATACTGCTTTGAAAATGTAAAGGCAGAAAAGTCCTTTGAGGTTCGCACTTCCTCTATTTTTAGTATTGTGCAAACGTTTCTCTCCTCCCATTCTGTTTGCCAGTACTTCTCTCACCTGTCTCAGCAGGTGAAAATAGTTTCCACTATGCAAACTCAGTACTCTGTTTCACTACCGAAACTGAAAAAGGATACGATACATTTATTGCATCCATGCCAAAGGCTGACTGTACTTTCTCAAATATAACTGCAATAGAATGACAATAGCAGGCAGTTAACAGGTATTGCCACAGGTTTCTGACCAGATTGAAGTTACAGGAATTTAGCATATTATGAAACCGTGCACTGGATATTCATGTTATACACTCACATTTATATTCCATGCAGCTATTTTTACCATACTACCTTCAGTTCTATTTTTATTTTACTTGACCATTACATCTAAATGTTTATTGCACCTTTGTTTTGATGTGTACATTACTTACTTGCCAATTAGTACTGTGTTAGTTGCTTCATGATCTGGCCAAATAATTTGGACTGTAATTAAAATAATTTTTGCCTTTGGTACCAAATAACCATTATAGGTTCTACCAAGTGGGATTAAAAAGCTAACACATAACATGAAATAACACGTTCTAAAAGCACAGTACTACTATGCAACATGCTACATTTGTAGTACAACCGTGGGTTTATTCTACATTTGAGTGGGTTCCACTCACATATTAAACTGATGAATTTAGCGTCTCTTCCAGACAAGGTTCTTTGTCAAATCAGCACATTAAAATCACATCATGAAACAAGTCTTAGCTGCTGTCAGTATAATAGCTCGACTCTTGGAATGTACAAGACTTTTCAGTTATTACTGAGCTAACCTAGGTTCAACATGGTCAGTACAAGAGAGGAAGAAGTAATGTTACTCTAGTCTTCAAGGCATCTTAACCATCATATCTACGGTCACTGTTATCTCTGGAATAAAATTTTAAAATCCTCTTTGTTTTCTTTTTCCTTTTTGTTCTTTTCTCTTTTTCTTTTCTTTGTTTTATTTATTTATTTATTCATTCATTCATTTTTCTTTTGGAGTAGAGAAAGGAATTAAATGATTCAAGATAAGCAGGTAGTGGTGGTCCTCTATACAGTATTGTCCTCTATAAAGAGAGACCAGTTGAGAACAATTAAATAGCACAGCCTATTTAAACTAGAAGGGAAAGAACAAATGAGAAATATGTGAGGGAACAACAGATCATAGAAAAAAAAAATGCATTTTATTGCAAACAGGTAGCGGACAGATAATGTAACACCAGACATTAATTTAAAACTTGAATTGTATCAAGTATCATCAAAAATTTTCTTGAAAGGCGGAAAACAAAATGAACAACAACCAAAAACAAAAAAAAAGAAAAAAAGAAAAAAGCAGACAAAAAAACCCAAGGCAGATTATTTGAGTCTGCTGCTTTTGATCCTGTCCTTGTTAAGCCATTCAGAACAAAACTAAGAGAATTTTGCATTATCCACATTCTGCATTATCCACTGGATTTCTTTAACATTTTTAAATCCAAGTTACCCTGGCAAATTAATATTTCTGAATAATGTTAGGCCCTGCTACAAGCAATTTCCCATCTGCTAACCACCCCCCCAAAACAACAACAAAAACAAAATCAAAATCAAATCAACAAAGAAACATAAAAAACACATCATCAATAGAAAACCTCTCTTGAAGAAGAGAATAACAGATTTTTTAATTCTTAGGAATAGCTTTGAAGCATTTGCTATGGGCATTCATTCAGAATGAATGAAATTAGTGATAAACAAATGATTTTAAAGCCAACATATAAATAATATATTTTGAATCTGCTTGTTTCTGCCCATCTATCTCTCTTTTGCTCTACTCACTATCATTTCTACATAACCCACTGTATTTTCTGTCTGAAACAGACTGTCAAATGACAGATTCAATCAAGATGATGGGACCTTGGAGGAATCTCACTCCAGACAGGGTCTATACTAAGAATTTTACCAGCTGAGAATTGGAAACCTCAGAAGATGAAGATGATCTCTCTGTATAATCTGTTTCAATGGCTGATAATCCTAAAATTGGAAATTGTTTCATTATAGTCAGCTGGAAGTTCTCTTGGTTTGATCTGTGCTTATTGTCACTCATCCATGTCCCACCATGAAGGGGCTGGCTTTCACTCCTCAACAACTCCCTGTAGGCACTTAGGGCAGTTGTTTAGTTCAATCTGCAGCCATCTCTGCTTCAAGCTGAACAAAGTCATCTCCTCACAGGCCAAGCCCATCTCCCCAGTCGTCATGTTGACCCTGCACTGAACTCAGTCCAGATTATCAGCATCCTTGTTATCCAGGAGGCCTAAAACTGAATACAAAAATCCAGATGTGGTCTAACAAGTGCCAAGTAAAGTAGAATAATCACTTTCCTTCATTAATTTTCTACGGTCCTGTTGACACAGCTCAATATGCTCTTAAGTCTCCACTGCTGTTAGGTCACACTGGTAGACCTGACCTCTGGAACAGCTTTAAGGGATAGCAGCTTTGTGATTTGGCAATTAATGCTGTAATTGTTCTCCTTCTCTCAGTTCACAGAATTTAGCAGGTCAGAATAAATGAAACTCAGTACAGAATGTGCAAAACCTTAGCAGGAAAATGTAAACATTATAATTCACTTGAATATTCACAGGCCCTTTTGTGAGCACAGAGCAGATACTTACAGCATATTCTTAAATTTGTCGTCTGTAATTATGGCAGATTTAAAGCTAGAGTTAGCTCTGGCCTTCTCAGTATTACCAGCAAAACTCAGTTTTATTCCACAGAATGGGATGAAAAGACCTTTCTTGCCACAGGACAGAGGAGGGAGAATAGAAAGACCTGGAATCAGGACAAAGATCTAGAAGAGATTACCAGGGAGTTATACACACTTCTCCTGTTGCTATGAGTGAAACTGTTGAGAGTAGTAGTGCTTGCTACCAAGAGCTACTGTCCCAGGCCTTTGGAAGTGCCTCATGCACCTGCCCCTATATTATGCAGCAGCAGCAGCAAGACTTCACAGTATTTTCCAGAGTCTAATATCAAGCCCTCGCTCATGTGAAGGCAGAGCTCTATCATGTCTTCAGTTTTTGTCTCAGTGTGGACTTGAAACACTTCTACAAGCCCCTTGGTAATTTACTCGCTTAGATTTCTTTCAGCTCTACAATTAAAGATCATCTATCCACCACTTCAATGAGTATCAGTCATCTTTCCTTCTAGTGGACAGGTTCTGTTAACATTTTCCATCAGACTAGCATTTCAGCAAATTAGAGCTCTGAATATTTGGGCCTAACTTTTTTTTTTTGCCTAACTTTCATTCTATACCTTATTGTGCATCACTGATTACATTGATGGCATGAAATAACTGGCCTGTGAAATAATTTGCCTGTCAAAGGCTTTCAGGTGTACAAACACATATGATTTTGGTCAGCAGTGTAACAGGCCTTAAAGAACTACCACTCAGTCTGCATTATAAAGCAGGAAGCTTTCCTATACAATTCCGTGAAATTAGTAAAAGCCACACACAACAGTTTCAGTAAAGCACTACAACACATGCATAAATTCCTAATGACTATTTTTTTTTTAAATAGGAGCAGACTGCAGCTATTACAGAAATGGTAAGCAAGTATTTATTTTTTAAAATGCCATACTAGTGATTATAGATATAGACTACCTCAGCAACTCCTTAATTTGTATCTATCTATCTATCTATCTATCTATCTATCTATCTATCTATCCATCTATCTTTATTTAATTGAAATCAAGAAAACTTGTTACATTGCACTACACAACTGTGTGCATGTGTGTCTATAAAAAAAAGTTTGTGAAAATTTGTAGTGTGAGAGGTAATTTTTTAGAAATGACACAATATTAGTTATTTTAAAAAATATTTTCCCCTTTCCTTCCTTCCTTCCTTCCTTCCTTCCTT
>PPHD01013620.1:937-17212 GCA_002909625.1 Bambusicola thoracicus | reverse complement strand
CTCTATAGGAAGCAAGAGGGAGATAGGGAGATAGTCACCAACATGGGTCCAGCGTGGTTCGTGGTTCAGTCATTGTTCTTCAGTAGAAGTGGGCCATTGGGCATTGTTCCGTTCATGGGGACAGTGATCACCACGAGGACGACAACGATGACTGTGATGATGGCTCTGATGATCGCAGCACAGACTTATTTATAAGTCCAAAGTGGTTGAGTCAGCCTTTTGGAATGACAGTTTCTGGCTTTTGGATCTCAGCAGTATTTCCTTTTGTTCCTGTCTCCCTGGCCTTGCCAGCAGATAAGAGGGAGTATGGAGACGCCAACTAGTATCTTGCCTTCACAAGATACAGTGGTATCATCCCCCAATTTCCCATACAAACAGGAGTAATTTGGTCACAGAACAGATCTTCCACCAGTAAACTGTCCAGTAAACAGTTCAGTAAACAGTCCTAAGCATTTCCTTGACTCTTGGGTCGAAGACAAACAGCTCCAAAGAAATGCTTTCAAATGTAAATTGTCCAGATAGTGATGTTGATTGCCACACAGCAGCACCCACCACTCATCTCCTCGAGTCTTATCACACCTCAGGAAGCAAGCTTTGAGCCATAAAACAAAGAAGGATTCATACAAGTACTCCAAATCGAACTTCATAGGGTCAGAGGAGAGAGGGACAATCACCATCCTCTGCCTGCTGACCACTCCTCTTTCACTGTAGTCTAAGTAACTGTTGGCCTTCCTGGTTGTAAATACATACTGCTGGGTCACATCAAGCTTATCATCCACCAGGACCCCAAAGTTTCTCTGCAGGGCTTCTCTCAATCAGTCCATCTCCCAGTCTGTACACTTACCTGGGATTTCTGCAACCAAAGTGAAACTCCTTGCACTCGACCTTGTTGAACCTCATTAGGTTCTCAGGAGCCCACTTCTCAAGCTTGCCCAGGTCCCTTTGGGTAGCATCCCTTCCTTCTATCATGTCAACTGCACTGCTCAATCTAGCATCATCCACAAACTTGCTGAGAGTCCACTCAATTCTACTGTCTACGTCAGTGATAAAGCTTTTAAAGAGCAGTGATCACAAAATGGAACCATGGGGAACACCGTTCATCAGCAGCTGCCTTCTGGACACAAAACTGTTGACAACACTCTTGCTGTGACCATCCAAACATTTCTTTCTTCATCAAATAGTCAGCTTTTCAAATCTGTATCTCTCCAACTTAGACATAAAGATGTAGTGCAGGATCATGTCAAAGTCTTTGCAGAATTCCAGGTAAAGTATTTTGAGACAGTTAACAGAAATTCTAGGAAGAAGTATCAGTATTAGCTCCTTATTCTCTCTTCATATCTTGCCAATCATGTGAAAATGAACCTTAATAAAAGCAGTGAATATGCTCATCACATATTCTATAATTAATTGAAGGTTTAGTCTTGAAGAGGTTATCTCCTGTGGACCAAAGATTCCAGCTGCATATTACTATTATTTTCAAATTACACTGTTGTTTGAGAGTGACTAAGCAAACATTTAATCCATCTGTTTATGTTTTTGATAGTGACAATTAAGAGAAACACTCAAAGATCTGTAGTAATTGTTGAACTGTCTGTTCCCACTATGAAATTTCAATACTATTAACTGAGATAATTAAGAGAATCACTTTCATAAGGCTTTAAAAAGAATTTTTTGGACATGACTGGTACTCCAAAACAAGTTTTTATAACAAAACAATGACAATGTGATTTTCAGAAATCCAAGTGGATGAAAGTTTTCCAGGTGTCTCTAATTAGCTGAATACCAGTGTCACTCTGTGCCACTTCCTTTATGCCCTAGAGTTCTATAATCATAAGCAGAAGAGGTTTGGAGGTTTGTTCAGGTGAGTCACAAACAGAAAAATCCCTTTGTTCTATATAGCACCTTTCCAGATTTTAGTGTGATGAATAACTGAGCAAATTAGTAAGTACAGACTTTGAAATAATTTTTGAAAGGATAAAATTGTAGGACATTATGTTCTACACCATATTGATAGTGACATCCTTAATGGCAAGGAATCTTGGTACATCTTAGCTACTATGATTGCACATGATCTTAAACTGGACTTAAATGCTACTGAGACAAAAACTGTACTAAGCAGCTTATTGATGGTTTGAACTACCAATTCCCCTCTAGAAATAAAGGGAATTTTTTCATACCTGAACACTAAGAACAGATTTCTTCTCTCTTTTTTGAAACATTATATAACATAGCTGTTTAAACAATCCATGACATCTAGAAGCAGTTACTATGAAATGCTGTTTTTTAACATTCTTAAATTATTATGAATAAGTATGACTACAATACAGACAAAGCAGGAAGTTAAGTGTTTTATAAAATATTCTCAGGCACCTAACTTACCAAGTCTGTGGATCTACATTTTCTGCATTACAGTCAACACATATCCTTAGTTTTCTCTTTATCTCTTTTCTTACTGCTGAGCAGTAAGAAATCAGATGAGATCCAACAAACGCAAGTGTAGAGTCTTACACCTGGGAAGGAATAACTGTATGTATCAGTACAGGTTGGAGGACGACCTGATGGAGAGGAGCTCTGTGGAGAAGGACTTGGGGGTCCTGGTGGACAACAAGTTGGTGATGAGCCAGCAGTGTGCCATGGTAGCCATGAGGGCCAATGGGATCCTGGGTGCACTGAAAGAAGCAGGTGATCCTCCCCCTCTACTCTGTCCTGTTGAAGCCTTACCTGGTGTACTATATCTAGTTCTGGGCTCCCCAAGACAAAAAAAGATAGGGATCTCCTGGAGAGAGTGCAGGGGAAGGCCACAAAGATGATAAAGGGCCTGGAACATCTCCCCTGTGAGAAAAGGCTGAGTAACCTGGGTCTATTCAGCCTTGAGAAAAGAAGACTCAGAGGGGATCTGATTAATATTTGTAAGCATCTTAAGTGTGGGAAACAAAGGGATATGGCCAACCTATTTTCAGCAGTCACACTGTTCCTTATTCAAATAATAATTTAGAAATTGATAAGAGATAATATAAATAGTCTTTTTCTTTTGATCAACCAAATTACATCTTTTCTTCTCTTAAGAAGACTGTGGTAGGAAACAGCAACTGATGCACAAGCTAGCAGCATGTCTCTCACGCATTTTATTCAGTAGTGTGACATCTGCTACATTTGACTATCTGCAAGTCATAACATTTTTTACCACTTTTGCATAATGTTTTTGGAACAATATGAAGCATCATTAGTGTATTCCAGTTTCCAACATTATTGTCTCATGTTGCTTTATTACCATAATAAACTTGTGAATCATAGTAACTAACACAGTAGGACTCCTGTAGTGAATTCATTTTCATAACCTCATTTGTTATCATAAATGTGATCCATAAAACTGTATAGTCAGCATTTCTATACAGCTTATTAATAAAGCACATTTGCTAGGATGCATTAAAGCCTCAACAGATGTATTATAATGAAACACTCTACTTATAATTACAATTATGCTAACATTTAATAATAATTGGGCCTCTGTGTCTGTAGCTCATTTGCTCAATAGGAGATTTAGTCTTGTCAGAAGTAGCCATTTCCTCAGCAGGTGACCTGGTTGTAAACATAACAGAGTTTAAACAGGGCATGAAGTCAGTAATGGCATGAAAAGGGCAGATCTGCAGGTGGGGTTACCATCTGTGAAGAGGAAAGGGTGAAATAATGAGATATATGGGCTTCTCTCTTTGTGGAAATCTGGTATCCAAGGGTGAAGAGAGGAGAAGCAAAGATAATGGAGGAGAGAGGGAACAAGGTAGGCAGGTAAAGAAAAATCTTGACACTGAAGGAACAGTTTGCTACCGTGAACAATATATAGGGCTATAATGTCAAGAATAAACAACTAGTTATATATATTCCAGTAGTGCTGCCAGTTTTTCTTCTAGTAGAAAATGAATTTGAGATAAAACTGGGAGTTCATTTTGAACCCCAACTTTCTCTCCAAGGGTGACATCAGCAATCTTAGCAACAGACTATTGTCCGTTACAGATTTTTTATCTCTAGTATAAAGACAGTGATACAGTCTTATCTTAAACGAAAAACAACAGCAAGAGCCAAGCTTCAAAACTATTCTTACACTCCAGAGAAATAGCTGTATAGTATGGAAACTCCTATGATTCCACTACAGTAACAGCTTCTTAACAAGCAACCATCTCTATTTCTTTTCTAATAAGCAAAGGAGTGCTATGCATTCGAGAATTTGCAGAAATGTAGACAACCTAAATGCCTCATCATTACCTTCCCTAACAAATTACCAGCTGCATAGATGGTACACAATTTTGCAGCATGACTTGATATTGCAGTCCTCATTGTTGTACCCAGTCATTATCTAGACCAAGGCTGTATCTGCTTTTGGACTCACAGTGGAAAGATGAACAAGGTGTTCCTTAAAGTAGAAAAATCTTTATGTAGGATTATCTTTTTCACAGTATTACAAATAGGTTTAGAATTCATATAGTGAGCTCTTTGAGACAATCTGTGGAAATAACGACTGCACATGCACATCCTCTTGTACTATATTTTAACACTGTTGTCCAGTACAAGGAAGGTCTTTCACATCTTGTGGAAGATTGCTTAAGAGTCACTTGAGCATTGTCAACTGCTGGTCTGTTGGACATGGAAAAAAAAAATCCCCTCTATAGTAATTTTCCAAGGTATTTGTAGATGTGGGCTGCTAGATTTGTTCCTTCTCTGTGTGAATATATGGCATGGGAAGAGGAGGACCGTTCTATTTCAAAGCAGGACATATCCTTTGTAGAATCTTTCACTGCAGTCAAGGACTCTTTGGCAAGAGGGAGGAGGAAGAATTTAGCTCAGTCTTAAATACTGGTGAATCTCTGAATCATAAAAGAAGGCTGACAGCTTGCCTGTAAATTCTCAGTAGCTTTAATAATAAAGTAGAAATATTTAAAAAAAAAAAAATGTTTTATTCTACCTTCGTGTTTCTTTCTGTCAAATTGCCTTGGAAGACTTGAAGAAGTAATCAGCTTGGGAGAGCTCTGAAAGAGCATGAGGATGTAATGAGGGACCTCAGGAGGCTTGAAGTATTTAATTTGAAGCATACAGCGGTTGTATCACCGAAACAGCATGAAACATATATCCTGAAGTTGGGATTGCACTAGAAATGTAGAAATAGAAATACTCATATGCTTTGACTTATACATTTGTCTTCAGTTAGGATGACTGCTCCTTTAGAGATATTTTTCTCTATCCTTGGGGAGGTTTATACAACTGTCTTAAAATGATGTTTACCTGTCTAGGAGTATATGAAATGAATGCCATTTCAGGCATGCTACAGGAAGATAAGAATTTATCTCTGGGAGAAAAATGAACAAAATCTGGCCTTCAGATACTGAAAGACCAGAAATGCAACCATATAGATCCAGTATTGATTCTTATCTCAGCCTTTCAATGAGGTTCTGAATTAAATAATCTGAAAGCCCATATTGGCCTAAAATAAGTCCTTAACTCCCTAGGTGTAGCTGTATCTCATGGAATACTTAGAGCCTGAGATAGTTAGGATCTTTTTTTTCGTGAAGGAACTTGGGCTGTGTACAGCACTCCTACATAATATTCCCACCTAGAGCTAGAGTTGTGAAGCACAGTTGGTGATGCCTCAGAATTACTCCTAGATCTGTTCATTTAAGCCCACAATATGCCTTTCTTAGGATACATGAAGGTCAGGATGTAAAAAAGTATGCTGATTATATGTTTATTTGAAGGACTTTTAAGTCAATCAAAAATTATTGTCAAGTAAGTTAATTTTTTAAAGGGTAGAAATAGTATGTGTCACATATCCATAATGTTGTTATCTATAGAAAGTATTTCTAAGGACAGATTCTATGTGATAATCAGTACAATGCTAAAAACAAGTAAATCAGCACTCTGTACTTAATGAGTGTTCACTTCTCCTATGGGGAAGTTAGTTATACAGTTTGCTTGAAGCAAAAAAAGTTTTCAAAATGTTGTTCTGAAGAATCAATATTATTGTTTTTACTCCTTGCTAATTTGATCTTTATTTTAAAATTATTTATTATACTTTTAAAAAGACAACACAAAGAACAATTACAAATATACATTAAAAGAATGCAAAATAGCATATTTTAATTTCTATCAGCTAAATTATTTCAGTAGTAGAAAAATGTATATGTGACATTGATATATATAACTTTTAAATGTATGTTTGGAATATTTGTTCTTTACTTTCTTCAGCTCAAGCATTTTTTGTATGAATTAGTGAATGACGAGAATAGATTGGTGTAGTATTACATGAAATCATACTTGCTATGATTAACTTCAGATAGGAAACAACCCTGTCATAAAAATGTCTTCCATCTGATCAAAATCATTTATCTTCACGTTTTAATGATTAAACTCAACTTGATTAACCAAAGACATAAGCCAGTTGTCTTTATATTTATTTTATTTTATTTTGGCTTTCAGGTATTAGTGAAATTTATCTGCAGATCTGTAGAACACAGTAGGGATTTATTTATGGATTTATGGATGTTAAAATATTTCAATACATTCTTAAGATTTTTAGATCTAGGTCAGTTTGCTCTATACAACACTCTTTTCTATGTCATTGTCAGTTTTGATTGTCTACTTAGTAGAGTTAGCATATAAGAAAATATTTTTTATCAGTTAGATCACTTCACTTAGTGCATTGTAATTTGTAATTCTCTAGCCCGACTCTCAATACTACAGCATTAGAGTTCATACTTTATTACTGATTATAAAGCTCTGTAATGCTTGAGTCCAATAGATCTCAATACATTTTTCTTCAGAATTCATAACAGGTTTTTCTCCCATTGTTAGAAGAAATGGAAAATTACTAACTCAATAAATAGATTCTAGAATATTTTATAGCTGAAAACATCTGTCACTATGTTGTTAAAGGTTTGCTTTAACATTTAATCATATGTGAAAGATAGGAAAATATATTGTCCAAAAAAGTAATAAAAAGAAAATAACATGTATTTTACAGTTTACCTTTAATATGGAAATATAAAACAGATTCGAAGGAAATTATCTGCCAAATTCTAGTGAATTTCAGGTTAAATCATCCTGTTACTTAAAACTCTTTGCAAGCACTGTTGTGTCCTCACATTTTATAGAAGATTCATCCAGAGCCATCCAAACACATTCTATNGAATTTCAGGTTAAATCATCCTGTTACTTAAAACTCTTTGCAAGCACTGTTGTGTCCTCACATTTTATAGAAGATTCATCCAGAGCCATCCAAACACATTCTATTTTACTTTTGAAATAATGTATTACTCGATATATGTAAAGACATGAAAGTTCACTAAAGTATTTTAACTGTCTAAGTTACTAAATCACTTGTTTAAAATGTTTTCTGGTTGTTGTTTGTTTTGTTGTTTTTNTTTACTTTTGAAATAATGTATTACTCGATATATGTAAAGACATGAAAGTTCACTAAAGTATTTTAACTGTCTAAGTTACTAAATCACTTGTTTAAAATGTTTTCTGGTTGTTGTTTGTTTTGTTGTTTTTTTTTTTTTAGCAACTAATCTTTAAAGATCTGTTTTCTTTCAATGGTGATACAGCTATCATTCTATTTTCTTAATAATTGTTGAAGAGATGGATCTTATTTCTTCCTTCCTTTCATAGTTTGCAAGTAAAGATGAATAATTAGTAACAGTTAACTTTGAAAATTAATATATTTATTTTAAAATCATAAAGCAATCATAGAGTTACACTGCTGTAATATGCATTAGAGTGGTAGAACCTTGAAAATGAGCTGCTTAGATGTACAGAATTTGTTGCACTGCAAACAGTGATGTATCTTGAAGTTCTGAGGGAATTAGCTGATGTAGTCACCAAACCACTCTCACTGATATTTGAAAAGTCTGTGGTGACTGGGAAAAAAGGCAATGTCAGAACTGTCTTTAAGAAGGGTAAAAAGGAAGACCCAGGGAACTAATGACCTGTCAGATTCACTTCAGTGCTGGAATAAGTCAGGGAACTGATCCTCCTGAAAGCTATACTAAGGCAAATGGAAGACTGGAAGGAGATACAAGACAATTGACACGGCTTCACCAAGACCAAGTCCTGACTGACCAGCATATTGGCCTGTTATGATGGCACAACTGCATCAATGGACAAGGGAAGGGCCACTGATGTCATTTCTGTGGACTTTAGTAAGGCCTTTGACATGGTCCCTCACAACATCCTTCTCTCCAAATTGAACAGACATGGATCTGATGGGTAGACTGTTTAATGGACAAGGAACTGTTTTCAAGATCATACCCAGGGAGCATTGGTCAATGGCTCAATGCCCAGATGAAGATCAGTGAAGTAGCATCTCACAGGGTTTTGTACTGGAACCAATGCTCTTTCATACATTCATCAGCAACACAGACATTGGGATTGAGTGCACCCTCACCAAGCTTTGTGGTGCAGTTGGAACACGGGAGGAACAGTATTCCATTCAGAGAGACCTAGGTAGGCTCAAGTAACGGCCCCAGGAGAACCTCGAGAAATTCAAGAAAATGAAGTGCAAGGTCTTACACCCGAGTTATGGCGACCTCCACTATCAATACAAGCTGGGGGACATAAGGACTGATCACAGCCTTGCCAAAAAAGACTTGAAGGTAGTGATGGATAATAAGCTGGAAATGAGCCAGCACTGTGACCTCACAGCCCAGAAAGTCATCAACAGAAACTTGATCAGCAGATCTAGGGATGTGATCCTGTCTATTCTGTGCTGGTGAGACCTCATCTATAGTACTGTGTCCAGATATGGAGTTCTCAGTATAGGAGAGAGGTGGACCTGTTGCAGCATGTCCATAGTAGGGACACAGAAATGATCCAAGAGATAGAACACCTCCTCTACGCAGACAGACTGAGAGAGTTCAGGCTGTTCATCCTGAAGAAGTGAAGGCTCTAGGGAGGCCTGACAGTGGCCTTTCACTATCTGAAAGGGGATTATAAGAAAAAAGGGGACAGATTCTTTAGCAGGGTCTGTTGTGACAGGACAAGGGTAAGTGGTTTCTAACTAAAAGAGTGAGATTTAGATTGGATATAAGGAAAAAGTTTTTTACAATAATTGTAGTGAAGCTCTTTAACAAGTTGCTCAGAGAGATGCCCTGTCCCTGGACACATTCCAAGTGAGGATAAATCAGGCTCCAAGCAATCTTATTTAGTTTGTAGATGTTTCTCTTCATTGCAGGGTAGCTGGATTAGATGACCTTCAACAGTCTCTTCCAAATTGCAGGAATTCAGTATCTTTCATGTCCAGCTTTTTTTTTTTTTTTTTTTTTTTGACCCCAAAGTCCTTCTCTGCAGAGTTTTTCTTAATCAGTTCTCCTAGACTGTACACATATCTGGGATTGCCCAGATCCAAATGCAACTCCTTGCACTCAGCCTTGTCTCTTGTTAAACAGTACTAGTCACAAGACAGATCCCTGGAGAGCACCACTCCTCACCTGCCTCCACCTGTACACAGAGCTACTAACCACAACCCCCTGTCTATCACCCTCCAATCAATTTTTTATTCATCAAATAGTCCATATCTCTCCAAGTTAGAGATAAAGATATGGCATGGGGTTGCATCAAAGGCCTTGCACAAGTCCACATAGATGTCATCAGTTGATTTTCCTTAATTCACTAATTCTGTCATTCTATCTCAGAAAGCCACCCAGTTTGGTGAGGCCCTTGATGAAGGCTGGCTGTCTTGGTTCACTTACTGATCGTACATATGTGTTCACGTAGCTTCCAGGAAGATCCATACCTTGATTTATGCACACAGGTAAGACTCATGGGCATGTAGTTTCCCTGTTCCTGCTTACCCCCTTCTTAAAAATAAAAGTTAAGTTTCCACTTTCCCTGTCACTGTGGATTCCGTCTGACTGCCATGTCTTTTCTAATATGTCCCTCTTTTCCCTCAGTTTGACCAGCAAGTTCTTACTCAGCCATGCCGGTTTCCTGCCTCCTCTGCTTGATTTCTTACGCTGGGGAACAGAGAGCTCTTGTTCTTTAAGAAAGGCATCCTTAAACAGCTGCCAGCTCTATTCCACTTCTTTATCTCTAAAGACAACCTCCCAGAGGATCTTATTCAATAATTCCTTAAACAGATGCAAGTTCGCACTCCGGAAGCTCACGGTTCTGACTATTCTCTTTATACTATTCAATTGTGATTAGAAGGAATTACTATGTTTGAAGGAATTATAAAGTTTATGAATTAAAGACTTTCAATAATAAAATCTTTTCAATAGAGTTTTAGATCATAATTTCAGTGAATTTTAGTGAATTTAAGTTGTAGATTTGCTCGTAATATGAGAGAGCAACATTTTGCAATACAATTGCTGTAATAATTCCTGACCAAAAGTTTGAATTATTTTCAAGATTATTTTTCTTGTTATTATCGACAACAGTTGTCCTGGTTCCAGCTGACACAGTGTAAGGAGATCAACATTTTGGCTGTAACTGAGCAATGAATGTCTGCCCAAAGCTAGGCAGGGCCACCTATCAGGGAAGAACCACCATCACTATCATGCGGCAGTAAGGGGTGGGGTGGAGTCAGGAGAGCTGCCCTGAATTAAGGAAACAGTTATTTCATACTGTATTACATCATGTAGAAAGATGTAAAGCTATGGGAGTTAGCTAACAGTATGCTGCTGGTTAGGCATTGGTTGGCATTGGTTGGCAGGTGGTGAGACAGTCAGTTTTAAGTACAGCGTCAGTCAGCAAGTGGTTGTGTTGTTAGCTGTATGTTAGCTGGAGAGTAATTGTACTGTGGATATATATACATATATATGCGAAAAAATGTATATATAGTTATCATTGCATTTCTGTTTCCCTTTCCCTTTCTTTCTTAGTAAATAATTTAATCTAAACTTATGAGTTCTAATTTGTTTCCAACTCTCTTCCTCATCCCATAGGGCAGGGAGTGAGTGAACAGCAGTATGGTACTTAGCTTACTGCCAGGTTAACCTACAACAGTAGTATATCAATGCTATTTTTTAAAATGAAAATATTATTTAAGGTTTACTTCTCTAGATAATATAGATAAATAATGACTTTTATAGAGAAAAAAAAAAGAATAGAATTGGCAAAGTGTATTTAACCATAAAATATTCCACTGACTTCATTTGCCCCCTTCTGGAGGGCGGACTTTAAATTGTTCAAAAGACTAATAGGGGGAGTCCCTGGGATTCAGCCTTAGAGAGTAAAGGGGTCCAAAATGGCTGGTCGCTCTTCAAGAAGGAAGTCTTAAAGGCACAGGAGCAGACTGTCCCCCTGAGCCGCAAAATGAGCTGGTGGGGAAGAAGACAGGCTTGGATGAATAGGGAGCTATTCTTGAAGCTATGGGAGAAAAAGATAATCTACCCCCTGTAGAAGAAGGGATGGGAAACTCAGAAAGAATACAAAGAAGTTGTTAAGATGTGCAGAGAGAGAGGCAGGAAGGCAAAAGACCAGCATGAGCTCAATCTAGCCATTGGGTAAAAAGGAACAAGAAAATCTTTTACATATATATCAGCAGTAAGAGGAGGACCAAGTAGAATCTCCATTCCTTACTGGATGAGGTTGGGAATGTGACCACTGAGGATAAGGAAAAGGCAGACGTTCTGAATGCCTTCTTTATGTCTGTCTTTACAAGTCAGACCAGTTATCCTCAGGGTACTCCACTCTCCAACCTGGTAGTCTCGGCTGGGGAGCAGACTAAACTCCCCACGATTCAGGAGGAAACAGTCAGAGACCTACTACTCCAACTGGACTGCCACAAGCCCATGGGGCCGGATGAGATTCACTTGAGAGTGCTGAGGGAACTGGCAGACGTGATAGCCGAACTGCTTTCCATCATCAATCAGCACTCCTTGTTGACTGGTGAGGTCCCAGAAGACTGGAGGTTTGCCAGTGTGACTCCCATCTATAAGAAGGGTTGTAAGGAGGATCTGGAGAACTACAGGCCTGTTAGCCTGACCTTGGTGCCAGGGAAGGTTATGGAACAGATAGTCTTGAGGGAGATCATGTGGCATGTGAGGGACAATCGATCAGGCTTAGCCAGCATTGGTTCATGAAGGGCAGATCCTGCTTGACCAACCTGATCTCCTTCTATGACCTAATGACCCCTCTGATGGATGAGGGAAATATTGATGTTGTCCACGTAGACTTCAGCAAAGCCTTTGACACTGTCTTCCACAGTCTTCTCCTGCAGAAGCTGCCAGCCCGCGGCTTGGACAGGTACGCTCTTGGCTGGGTAAGGAACTGGATGGAGGGCCAGGCCCAGTGAGTTGTGGCGAATGGAGTTAAATCCAGCTGGAGACCAGTCATGAGTGGTGTTCCCCAGGGGTTGGTGCTGGGGCATGTTCTCTTCAGTATCTTTATTGATGACCTGGATGAGGGCATTGAGTGCACCCTCAGTAAGTCTGCAGATGACGGTGACGAGGCCCTGCAGAGGGATCTGGACAGGCTGGATAGCTGGGCTGAAGCCAATGGGATGAGGTTCAATAAGACTAAATGCCAGGTCCTGCACTTTGGCCACAACAACCCCAGGTAATGCTACAGGCTTGGGGCAGAGCGGCTGGAAGACTGTGTTGAGGAAATGGACCTGGGGATATTGATTGATGCTCAACTGAACATGAGCCAGCAGTGTGCCCAGGTGGCCAAGAAGGCCAATGGCATCCTGGCTTGCATCAGAAACAGTGTTGCTAGCAGAAACAGGGAAGTAATGTTCCCCCTCTACTCTGCACTGGTGAGGGTGCACCTTGAGTACTGTGTCCAGTTTGGGCCCCTCACTGCAAGAAAGACATGGAGGCCCTGGAGCATGTTCAAAGACAGGCAACAAAGCTGGTGAGGGGTCTGAAGCACAGGCCTTATGAGGAGCAGCTGAAGGAGCTGGGATTGTTCAGTCTGGAGAAGGGGAGGCTCAGGAGAGACCTTATTGCTCTCTGTAACTACCTGAAGGGAGGTTGTAGTGAGCTGGGGTTCGGCCTCTTTTCTTGTCTAACTAGTGTTTGGACTAGAGGGAATGGCATTAAGCTGCGCCAGGGCAGGTTCAGGCTGGACATTAGGAAATACTACTTCTCTGAAAGAGTGGTCAGGCACTGGAATGACCTGCCGAGAGAGGTGGTTGAGTCACCGACACTGGAGGTGTTCAAGGAACGTTTGGTCATTGTACTGAGGGACATGTTTTAGTGAGAACTATTGGTGATGGGTGGATGGTTGGACGGGGTGATCCTGTGGGTCTTTTCCAACCTTGGTGATTTGATGATTCTATTATTCATGTCTTTTTTGCAAAATACTCTGGAAAACATTTTGTTCAAGTATAAGATAACGTCCTAGAATGTTCTTAAAGTGTCTCTAAAATATTGAGATAAATGTTATCTCTTTAGATGTTTAGAATTTGCCATGCAGAGACTGAAAACACAAACACCAAAAGCTGATAATTATTTTGATTACTTAATAAAAATTATGTCAATTCTTTACAAGCATCACAGATTTCTCTTAAAATTCAGTAGAAGTAAACTTTTTACAAGGTACAAATATATTACAAATATTGTATTAACAACCACTCATATCAAAATGGAATGTTCTACTTCAGTGAGAATATAAATCCTAATAAAGTATCCATACTTAAGGATGTAAGGCCTAAAGAGCAATTTAACGCTTCCACAATTCAGCACTTATACTTTACTGGATTATGTAAGTTAAAAAGAGAGAGAGAGAGAGAGAGAGAGAGAGAATATTTCAGGAATAAATATTTGATACAGATTTATTGCTGTGATAATTGCTTGGTTTAATAGCAACTCTATTTGGAATATGCCTTTAAAGTTACTTGACTAACTCATAGCACACTGTTCCCACTGTATCTTAATATTTTATTTTTTCTCATATCTTACATCAGAAATAAATATATATAGATTGTTATTTATAGCAGTTTAATATTAATTTTTCAACTTAATAAGCATTAAAACTGGATATGACAAAACAAGTTCACACTTCTTTCTCCTTCCAAAACACAAACAGTAAATCATAACCAAGCATACTTTCTGCTGTTATATATTGTAAAGGTTATGTTTATACTATGAGTTGTGAATTAGATTAATGAGTTCTCTCAGCACCATAAACCTTCTCCACCAATACAAGAGCTAAAATGCAGTAAATCACTGTTTATGTTCAGATATTTATGGGACAGCAAAGATTTAGGTTTCCTCTATTGGGAAAACTACATGAGTGCAAGAACTAAAAATTACAGCTTCTGTATATTGAGGTGGATGAACAGGATAAAAGCATGAACATTGTTCTCACTTCTCTATAATAAAGACAGTAATTTATTAAAAGCAATTTCTATAACAAAGCTTTTAGGCAATGCCTTGGCCAAAGTTGCCATATACCAACCCAATATGTTTTCTTCTTTCGTACTGCTGAAGATCAAGACTATTAAATTCTACATCTTTTTTATGTTAATTTTTTGGTGTGTGGAAAAAAAATATATATATTGATCCTATGAGTGAGCTGCATTCATCATGCACAGCATACGTTAAAAAAGCTTTATGTGAGCCTGAAGAGTATTACTTAATTCTACACATCCACATTTGGGCATTCAGATTACTTTGGATGTGATTTCTCAGTGTATTCCTTATAGAAAAGTATTATATTTTCTGTCATCATTTCTAATCTGTAATCATTTCTGTAATCATTTCTAATTTTCTTTCATCAACCATACATAAATTGTTCTATTTTCTATCTATTTTTAAAAAAATGTTTTTTCCTATTTAATTTTTAATATCTTGTCTTAAAAATATGATTTCAAAAGTATTTTCATGGGAATTTTATGCAAATGCACCCTCCAAAGGTATAACAAGAACATATAGTAATAGTGGAACTAGTAGTTTTTCTTTTATCTTGAATTAACACTTAGAGACTGTTGTTCAAAACAGCAAAAAAAGGGAGACATTCTTATCACATCACACTTTGGTAAATTTTGGAACTGGCTGCTATAGAATGTCACAGATGGCAAAGCTTATATGAATTATAAAAATCATCAGAAAAGTTAAGAAAAAAAGTATGTGCCAAGATCAAAAATATAACTTGTGGTTTGGAAGTCTGTAAATTACTTTTCTGAAAGTTAACAACCTGTGTTAATGAAAATACTGTTTCAGGCTTCATATTTAACAGCATTAAGTTATAACAGCCAAAGTATCTACTGTTTACTATCAACAAAACATGAAATTTTATGATCCTGTGGTGTGGATCTTAATTTACATTGTTTTACAACTGCAGTGTTCTAGTATTATATCAACTTGCAGGAACCAATACGCTACTATCTCAGCTGAGAAGCAGTAAAACAGCAGCAGTTACCATGTTTTTGAAAAGGAAGTGAGGGAGATCTTTTCTACAAATAAAATTTTAAATTTACATGATCAGTTGATAAAAAATAAGATTTTGAAGAAAAACAAATGGCACATGGCTCTTCTAAGGTAGATGTCTTTTTCATAAAAAAAACCCTTTGAGAATCACAGTATTCCCAGAATTTCTGTTGCAGTTCTTTCTCCTTGGAACCTCTAAAGGAAGTTTACACATCATGCTCATTATTTAAAAACACAAAAAAGTGTTATTTAATGTCAATGAAGGTTAATGAGACCTTCAGTCAATCTGATAATATACCTCAGGATGCTACATCCACATCCTACAAATACCTATTCCTCTTCACTGACTGCAAAGAGAGTATATACCATCTCAGTCTTTACTGAGGTGGCCTATATGCAGTCTACATGTAGTCAGATAATGACTTCCACCTGGGGAATAGTATTATTTAATAGAGAATGAAGAACAAGTATTCCGTTCGGGAGATAGACAGCTGAAATCGACGAAGTCCACTCTAGAAGAGTGCTATGCTTACACAGACAGTCTAAAATTAATTTTGAAATATATTTATTTCCCCAGTTAATCAACAATCCAAAATATGCTTCCTCAGATTTAGATCAGTAACTCAGAGTAGTGCTAGAAAAACATCAGCTCAAAGATTCTAGTGAGGTCTAATTCCTTAGCACACTACAAGTCATCTAGCTCCAACAGTCATCTACTTGGTTCACCGTTCTTACTGGAAAAGAAAACAGTTACTGTAAGGCCCAGCGGATCAGAAGAAACAGAAGGATCAGCAGAATATTTTCAACTAAATAATTAATTATCCTGCTGATGTGATAGAACAGAGTCATACTAAAGGGCTGATACTTCTTATCAGTTTTTAAATGATTTTTTTTCTTGTAGATAGCATCTGTTATA
>PPHD01013619.1:0-17212 GCA_002909625.1 Bambusicola thoracicus | reverse complement strand
GCTATAAATGAAGTAGTATCCTACTCTTCCTGAAGTATTCTCATCTTTTTCTGAAACTTTTTTGTATTTTTATTTTAGAAAGAACACATTAAAAGCCAGTTTAATGACTTTTTTTCAAGAATATGTTTAGGACAGAGAGAAAGAAGCAAACCCCTATTCACCAGAGTGTGATCAATTTAATTTTATGGAAATAACACTCTAAAAACAAATAAAAGACAAAACAAAACAACAAGTACAGTAACAACAACAACAGAACCACATTCATTGCAGATTTAGTCACAAGAATAAATTTTGGCATTGGATGAAAGTCCTGAAAACTCATTTCATTCTGATCACAAAATGCTTAGGTACCTGTATATGTTTTAGGCCCATTCATATGGTTTTGAGAGTCTTTATTCGTTTTCTCTTTTGTCTAACATTAAGTCTAGATGAAAATCATTCAACAATTGCTTTATTTTTCTAGGTGAATTCTGGCATTTCAAATTATAGGCTTGTGCAGAATCAGAAAATATGCTGAAAAAATTGGGGAGGACATAGGCTAAGTAGTTTCTGAGCTGCTTAATATTATTATTGATTTATTGTGTTTTGTTTTGTATGCATGCACTGTTGTGGTCTTTTTGTTTGCTTTTTATTTATTTATTTATTTATTTTTAAACTCCGATCCAATACAGTCTGTTATGGAGATGCACCTGTCTTCTTTTGGTCCATAAATATGAACCAACTGGATAATAGAATGAAATTTTCTACAGGCAGACTAACAACATGCTGTTATGTTCTTTGAGGGAGAAAATATGTTTTACGGTGCTGGTGGGAAAAACAGTGTTGCCTTAAAGTCTGGTGAAACTGAAAAGCCTCAAAACTTACTGATACAGAAAAACATAACACAATTGTTAAATAAACATGCATCATATTTGCATTTCTCCCAAGTATATAACATCTACATAAATCTAGTATTAAAATAATAGAATCACTTGATATTTTAGGATTTTCATATATAAGAAATAACATCAATTGGAACAATGTCATTTCTACTCAGGTCTGAACTAAGAAGTTATATTTTTTGTTATTCTTAGAATTCTTTGCTGATGTTAGTGTGGTTTTGCTTGCTGACTTTGGTAGCATGTTGAGGGTAAGAGAAGAAAAAAATCATGGAATACAGCTCATTATGGGCTGCACATGGTTCTTCATTACTTGTGCCTCGTATCCCCTTATTTCCTCTTCATTTCCTGCATTTCCCCACTCCCCAGCTGATGCTGTTGCTGCCAGTTCACAGAATGGCCTGGAGCTGAATGGGAAACACACCTGATCTCCTTATAGCTCCAAGATTTTCGCAAGGCTGTGTCCTTTTCAAAACTATATTCAACACAGTATTTTACCTGGAGTCTTTGTTTCCAGAGTAGAAATCTATACTGAAGTCACCATAGCTACTTAGGAATGCCTTGTCAGGAGAAAAGCTCAAAAACAAAACAATATTTTTACTCTAGCAACAGAAGTAAGTGATTGATCACAAACTTGGAAGCGAAGATACAAACAAAAAGCATTAAGTGCAGAGCAGGACAAGTTTGGAATGAATCTTTCTTTCCTCATCGAGGATTTATCTGCCTCATGCTTTGGCTGCCTCCTGCTGTCTTTCAAGAAAAGCCGTTGAGAAATAAATTTCTCCTTCAATTTCTATGCTGTGCTTCTACTCAGGGATTTTCTGATTACTATTCAGTGTGATTAAGACATTTCAAAGGAGGTCTCAAGATTCCTGCATTTCTCTAAGGTTGACCATTGCAATGTAGCCATGTTTAATAATCTTCCAAATATCAGGTGAATAGTGGAACACCTTTTCCATAACCGACCAATTAGATTACATTTTAACAATGGGAACCTGTGAGTTCAAGATTTGAGGGCTGCAGATTCTCCACCTCTGTTTTGCTTCAAGCCAAACACCATAACACTTCATCAATCACTCAGAGAAACTCCTTCTTTAATGCGTAGTCACCTTGTGGCCTGATACTGTCTGTCATGCAATACAATAATACAACAGCTCTGTAGTTGCATGACATTAATTTCAATTGTTGGTATATATAAGAGAGCAGTATATCTCAGCAATAAATGTCAGGTGTCTGCAGTGCTGAAGCCAAACAAATCAGATAGATCAGGTTTTCCCACCAGAATTTAGACAATTCCTTGATTTAAGAATTGAACTCCAGAGGCTCTTCTAGCAACAAAACCACCAAGGTTACTGAGAGCTTTCTCACAAGTGTGTCCAATGAGTGCAGTGAACCATTCTCAAAAGGCCTGCTAGTACTGGAAGATTTTGAGGTGAACTATCACCATTGATGTTCCAGAAGACCTTGGGTGCCCACAGAAAAACAGGCATCATTGTCAGAATATATATGTATAGAACCTCATAACATTATTTGAATAGCTTGAATTATAATGTAACATTTTATTAATACCAAAATGAAGATGAGTTATATCATGGCCGCTATTAGCTGCAGGCTGCCAAGCACCATAAGATTCTCCGTTGCTGACTCTCCAAACTCATTTGCAAGGATTCTGCTATTTCTTTTTTCCTGATGTTGTTCTGCAGAATGTCCTGAGTTTGGTTTTCTTTTATTTTATCTCATTTTAATCTTTAATCATTTTTATGGGATTAAAACAACCAGCATACTGTTTTCCTGTGTGTCTTTAGTTAACATGCTCAAAGATCTATCAATATGATAGTATTCTAACACCAAATTATAAGTCCAGTTTAACTTATTGATGACTGCTTGTTTCTTAGAAGTTGCCACCTGTCAGTTCACAAACAAGAAAAAATTCTGTATCCTGTAAGCTATAGCAATTCATTCACTTAATTTTGGATACTTAATTGAATGTACGGCAGTAAGAGATAAAAGTGACAAAATATATCCACCATCCACTAGTTTGGAAAAAGTGAAAAAAAGGTTTTTTCAAACATGAATTTCTCTATATTCATACTCACATAAATATCTGTAAATTTTAAATAATCAATCTCAATTATGTTAACTTGTCACTGCTGAGTTTTAGACCAGTACAACTTACAGTTGTATAGTATAGTACAGTATACTGTATAGTATCTGTACAGAATATCTTTGCAATTCCACAAGTAATTACCAAGTAAGTCATGTAAGCAGAATTTAAATGACAAAATCCCACTGAGGTTTTAATATATAGTGGATATATTTAAATATAGAGAAAAGGGAAACTTTAGAAAGAAAATCTTAGGCACACGCATAACAACTGACTTTGGGGAATGGAAAAAAAAAACAGTAAAAAAATGCAGTAGTATTCAGAATTATTTTCTACCTTGTTTGTTTTTTTTTTGGTGAACATCACTCTTCTAGATGTTATATGATACACCTCCACATGTCAACACAGTATGTTTAACGTCTTTTCAATTAAAGTATTAATGGCATCATATTATCACATTACCACTGTACATTAACACATCAGATATATTCATACTATTTGAAGAGAAATTATGTGTTTTCTACTTACCTAACTGGGTCTCCTGAATGGTTAGCTTACTTTCCAATGGGTGTAAAAGCTTTGGTGGTTTATCTGTTAGTGGTGCTAGAAAAGAAAGAAATTCACATATATAGTTTTCTGATAATAGTTGTGTAGAAAAAAAAACTTGACACATTGGTTCAGAAATGTTTTTTCTTTGTTTGTTCATGCCTTAAGTAATGTTCATGCTTTAAGCAGTGGTAAATGCTTTTACTTACAGAGTAAGTATAGCACCACAATTAGATTATTTCATACACTGAGGTACTGGAGACATTTGTTAAAAAAAATACCTCTTCAGACTCTCAGAAAACCCTACAGCAACATCTTACAGTTTTGTGTTTTTATAAACGTGCTTTAATGCAATATTGTATTGCTTATTATAATATCTAAATACATTCCTGCCAAATAGGGTCACTATCAGAGAAATAAAATAGATAATCCAAGATTTGAAGTGGACTAAAGTAAAAGGGATTCATTTTCAAAATCCAAGGGACAGATGCAGTGATGTAATTTTAAGACTCCTACTAAAATTACTTCCCTCTTCCTTATTTACTCTGAAATAATTATGGTAGAATAATGTAAATTGGAGAATAAGAGTTTTGTCATGGTCAAAAACATTTTGAAGGTGTTAGTAGGAACTTTGTGAAGCATGTCCAAAACATACTGCTGAACAATGCAGCTATTCACTAGATTCATCACCTTATGTACACTTACTTCAAAGAAGTGACACTGATTATTGCTACTTTCACAGTATTAACAACTACTGTTAGTAAGTCTGTTCTACTGATCTCTGACAGACAAGTGCATGATATATGAAAAGAACATTCACATTTTTCTGTAAATGATTAGTAAGTGTTCATGGGAAATCTCCAACTTTTAGCTCCCTGGAACATTTTGATATTTAGCTTTTAAATATTAATTCACATTTCAGTCTTTAACATAGATTATGGGCTGTCAGAGATTTAAAGTACTTTTGACATTTTGATATAACTGTATAATATTTGTTCCCTCAAACTTGTCAAATCACTACTTCCTTTCTTACTGACACACATTTACATGTGTGTAGGTTTAATCTACTAAACACACTTATCTCCTGTCAGTTGAATTGGGGGAAAGGTTGAGCTGCTTTCTTTTTACTACATTCATTTTACTCTTTGATTAAATTATCAATGCCCTTTAATACCTACAGTACTAACACTAACATTGCATGCAACAAGTAGAGGATGAAACAATATTTTGCTCTTTCATAGATATTTTTCTGATTTGACCAATGCATAAATCTACCCAGTTGATACCAAGTAATCATAAAACAGCTTGGGTTAGAAGAGATCTTAAAGATCATCTAGTTCCCCCTGCTATCATTTCCAACCACTAAATCAAGAACTAGAGCAGGTTGCTCAGGGTCTTGAACACCTCGAGGTACGGGACAAAACTTTATACGTTGAGCCATCAGCGCAAGGGATAAATCAAAATACCTCTTCAGGGAAAAGACCAAGATTTGGTCCACAAACACTCTTTCAGTTCATTTTTCTACTTTCTACAGGAAATCATTCTGCGTTAAAGACTTCAGAGAGAGCCCACAGTTATTAAATATTTTTAAACGACAGCTCTGGGTTGTTACTTTTCTTTACACTGATGTCCCTATCTCTCTCTCGCCCTCTCTCTCTTTTTTTTTTTCCCTTACGAGATAAGTAGGTGGAAGGGAAAAGGATCCAAATCACATTTTTTCTTAAACTACAAAATTAGTCATTCCCAATCTTAACATCTCCATCAAGACTCAGAATTTATCAGCACATTGCCATTTAAAAAAAAAAAAAAAGCCATCCACTTTGAATTTAAATTTAGTTTTGCAGTTCTGTCACTCTAAACTTAATTACCATTTATCAGATAGTGTTTTCTGAGTCACAGTTGTTCTAAATCTGTTTTGAGACTTCAAGAAAACAAAAGTTTCTCATTGTATTAAAGATATAACTGGTTCAGTTCATCTGAATGGAACAAATGAGGCTAGAAAACAGTATTTTTTTCCAATCGAAGCAAAGAAAGACATTACTTTTATGGTCCTGCACTTAAGATCTTTAAGAGACTTCCTACTATTAAATGAATTGGCATAAAATCATTAATATTAGCAATATATAAATAAATCACACTTGAACAAGAGTATGAAGTTATTACGTAATTTATGCCCAATACGATTTTCCTATAACTTCTGATATTCAAGTCTTCAACAAAGAATTTCACAGAAGAAATATTGTTGAAAACAATTAATTAGATATATAACTGATATATTAGATTCACGGGAGTACGTAGGCTGGAAAGACATTCTGGAGATTAAGGAGTTAAACTCTTGCTGAAAGTAAATTCAATAGATCAGACGGTCAGTAGGTCAGTACTTCATCCACTGAGGTTTTGAATGTCTCTGTGAATGGAGAATTCACCACTTCAAGTATTTCATCATCTATGCACTGGACTCTATCCAGCATATGTCTTTTTCTACACTGAGGAACCAAAACCTTGAGAGAGCATCCCAAATGTGCTCTCATAGGCGCTAAATAGTTGTGTAGGAGCACCTTCCTGTACCTGCTAGATAAACATTTGAAAAAAAATGTGCAGTTGGCCCTTGCTGACTGAGGTTCAACTTATTTTATATCTGGACTGTTAGAATCTTATCTTCCAAGCTTTTTTCTACTCAGTCAGACCACGCCCTCAATTAGTGCACAGAGTTATTCCAGAACTAGGGCAAGACTTTGTCATTTGCCTTTGTCTGACTTTGTCATCAGTCCCTGTCTTCAACTTGTTAAGATCTCTCATCAGCTTTGATCTCCAGCACACACCCAGTCTTCCACTTTTGCTGAAATTGAACTCTATCCCGTCATCTAGGAGACAGAATACATAAGCTCTCTAATCAATATTAAAACACTATGATAATCATAATAGTAATACACTATACATTTCCCGTGTTGTATTTTAAGGTGATATTTGCCAATATTTTTGGCCAGGAAGAATGAGTAACACAGCTGTAGGCACATCTATGGTTCAAGCAGTTACATCTCCCAGGCCTAACACCTTCACCCATGTAGAAAACCAAAAGCATCCCTGATTTTGCACTTCAAAGTTTTACCTATAGGGAAACATTGAAATAGAGTGATACAGGCAAAGAAAATCACCTCACTATCTTGCTATACTTAAGACATCCGTCTATCAGATTTTAAGAAATCCTGAAATGCGCTCTGAATCAATCTACACCTTATGTGCATGTTATATTTATTAATCTACAAATATATGTATGTTTTTCTGGCAATTAAGCCATGTGAACCAAAACAAATGTGAGATGAGAGAATAAATGCTGCCCCTCTGCATTTCAGTTTTACGCTGTCTGCTGATACCAACATTCATAGGCAGCACAGGGCTTCTGCAATCCTTGTTTAGTTTAGAAAGTCTGAAGTAGACCTACTGTCTCCTATAAGCAATTTGGAATCCTTCAGACTATGAGATATTATATTAACTGAAACAGTTTACCATATAACAGACAATTCAAAATGAGCACAGTTTTCAGATAGTTATATTGAGGTACAGTGATCTAGTAAGTTCAACAACAAAAAACAAAATGTTATCCTTTCTCCATGACTTTTTACTAAATGATAAGAACTAGGTAAAAAAACAACAAAACAACAACAACAACAACCAAACAAAAAAACCTAAAGCCACAAAACCTCACAACTATAGCATCCCTTAACAAGCTAAGTACCCTTTATTTTTTTAAGAAGAGGTGTAGTAAGGCAACCATTTTCAGATCCTACAGAAACATTAATGATTTCAAAGCACATCCTATACTGCATTGCAAGCAAAAAAATATAACGCTTTTCCATGTTGCTAAATAATGGAGAAGGTCCTCTTCCTACTAGGTACTTATCACATGATTGTCAGAAGGAACAGTGCTCAGATTCCTATTTCTATTCTTACATGGGACATTGTCAAGTTTCTTGTCAAGAATCATAATTCCAGGACATTAGTGTCTACTTATGCATGGATGCAGTATCTCTCTCTTACTCTGTTTCCCCCACTCTCTTTCCTCTTTCCCTCTTCTTTCCCCTCCTGCCTCTCCCTCTTTCTTCTGCATCTTCATCCGCCTTTTCACCTTCTTCTCTTTCCTTCTCTATTTCCTTTTCCTCTTAAGAGTCAAGAATCTTATTCCAGATAAAGTTAACAAAAACTCCAAAACAAACAGACAAAAAACAAAACAGGGTTTTGTTAGGTCAGCTTCTCACAAGTAAAAGCAGTTTGATCAAATCTACTTTACAGTCCGTCTTTGATCTCTGAATCATAACTGTAGAATGCTTTGCAAAGAAATCTGTGTCACATTTGCTTTTCATTAAAGAAAACTAAAACAAACAAAGAAAAAATCTTAAGTGAATTAACCTTTTCTGAAACTGTATTTAAAGCTAATATTTAACTTTAAACTTATTGTTCATGTGCAGACAAACTGATTGTACTCAAAGAGAAAGTAACTAATTTCATATTCCTTATCTACTAGATTGGATTTACATTTAAAATGCATTGAAATATTTGCCTGGTAGTGAAAAAATGCAGAGCCATGACAATAAGTTACCCAGCTATAAACTAGCCAGAATATAATATTTTTACATTGGCTGCTTATTTCTATATTATTCTTTCTAAGCTAAATCTTTAATTTCAGATGTTCATGGTCACATAGTATATACTCATACTGAAAAAAAATGACTGGCATGTCTCTGGAAGATGTAACCATAGTACTGTTCAGAAAAATTCTCCACTTCTTTGCTTGTCTCATTAAAATTTCCTTTTCTGCTTTCCTGCTGATTTTCCAGAGCTTTAAAACAAACAAACAAACAAACCAAACACAAAAAACCTGTTGTGTCCGCTCTCTGTTCTGTTAGTTTGGCACAAGCAAATGACCGTAGGGAGAAGATCTTCCCCTGTAGCCACAGTATATAATAGAATGCAATAAAGCTAAATATATGCAGCCTGAACCTACATACTCAGATATGTCACTAGATAATTTTTTTTTTTAATAAATACATTGCAAGATCTTTTATAAGAAGTAAATTGTTTATACTTGTTTGCGACTTCTAATAAATATGATGTCTCAGATACAATCAGATTATCTTTCATTCACAAAGGCATTATTTAAAATCACATCTACCCTGGATTCCACAGCAGCTCTATAAGAATATTCTGCCTCACTGTTTGAACAACACTTCCTGTGAGAAAATGCAGTAGATATGCAGATAAAGCAGTAAGAAAGTTAATAAATATTCAATGCTCATTAATTTTGTATAATTATGCAAATAAAAATGTATTTTTTAGACAAGAGTTTCAGTGATGCATATTGCGAAAGGAGGAGGCACTGAGGAAATGAAGATGGTGTTGTGGTTTAACCCAGAAGGTGGCTCAGCACCACAGTCACTTGCTCACTGCCTCTACCTCCCAGCGGCACGGGGGAGAGAACTGGGGGAAAAAAAGTAGAACTTATAGGTTGAGATAAAACTATTTATTATTTAAACTATTTAAAAGGAAAATGATAACAGTAACAACTATATATGGATCTGTATAACAAGTGCTGCACAAGCAGTTGCTCACCACTCCCCAGCTGATGCCCAACTTGTCCCCCAGTGAGAGGAAGAGGGCCAGATGAACTCCCACTCCCTTCAAAACTTCTTCTGCATGATGTCATATGGTATGGAATGATCCTGTGGTGAATGTAAGTCATCTGTCCAAATTAACAAAGTTTAGTCATAGAGCTAGGCCCTCCTAGCTCCTAAGACCCTTCACTGAGAATGGCCTTGGGTCTGTACAACACTGCTCAGCACCAACTATAAACATCAGTGTGCTTGTTATCAACATTATTTTTCTCCTACAACCAAAACATAGCATCAAACCAGACACTCTGAAGAAAACAATTCTGTCCCAGCTGAAACCAAGGCAGATGGGAAGAATATTTATTTCTAGGAAGACTTTTAAAATGTTTTAGGCTTGTGAGTCCCCCGTGATCAACAACAGGCTAAATAGTGGAGAAGAGGAACAGATGCAACCAGGTGTGGGGATTTGCATTATATACTCATCTCTAATTGAATATGATAGGACATTTGTACTACTCCTATGACTTCAGAGAAGGTGTATATATTCCTCCTTTTAACTGATAATTTTCTTAAACACAGTGGCTTTTTCCAACAGCCTCCAAGGAAAAAGTCCTAATCATCAAAATACACTCATTATAGATGCTAATGCATTCCTGAAATACAAAGGAACTGAACAGTATATGTAATTAAAACCATGAAGTGACATATCAGCCTAATATTATGGCAGTATTAGTTTCTTCATGTGGCAGATTTAGAATTCATATTTTGAATCACATGCTGAAGCATGGTCTGTCTACATGGTCTGTTGAGTTTGTTCAGATCATCTGAAAGAAATGAGAAGTGTTGAAGATAATGGCTGTAGCATGTGATACATTATCTGTGTGTTTAATTAAAAGTGATCTTGTTAGCGGACGAATGAAACCACACATCCAGGAGCACTTTCATCAGGAGATTTGCTGTTGTATAAGCCTACAGAGTTTCACTCATCAGGAATTTTGTTTTGCTCTCCTTACATTACTGGCTTGCATGAGGCCTTAAGGCCAACATGACCATCTTAGCTCCTGCTAGAGTACCATAAAAGGATTATTTCATTTAACTATCTTCATACTTCTTGAGAGGAACCCCACAGCTGTTGCTCACCACATGTTACAGGACAGTCTAATAGATAACATTGGTGGGATCTGGCATTGCAGTCTTACAGTTATATAAACAATAGCAATGGGATCAGCCTCAATCTTCTTCAGCCCCTTACTGTGGCAACTAAAAGACAAACAGTTGAAGACAGAGAAGACCACTGCAATTGTCATGTTTTAATATTCAAGTACTGAGCTCCTGGTTTGAATTCTGATTTCTCTACAATTTTATACACACATAGCTTTCTCTAAAGCATCTTGTTTCTCTAGTGTACAGCCTGTCTCTTTATCACCATATGAGAAAAGGATTAAACAAATCCAGTTGACCTCAGTTAAGCTCTTTGTGCTGTTGATTCTAACACTGCTTCTATTCTAAGACAAACGAAAAGCTTTTGGATCTTGTTTCATAGTTCTTTTCAAGTCTGGTGACTCATAAAAATGACTTTTAGAGGGACCTATATGAGCCGTGATCTCTTACCATAACTACTTTGAGGCAGTTAGAATCAGTAAGATTATTTTTCTTTCCACATTAAGTTGCCTTTGTTTATGATCAGCAATGTTGTGTGCTATGTAAATCTTGTATCAGACTTGTGAAACAAACTGAAACATAAGCAGTATACTTAACAACTGAGCTATCTCAATAGTTTACACATTCATGAAGAAAAATAGAGTTACTTAACTCACGAGGTTTATGAAAAAATCAGAAAAGTTAGACTCACACATCACATCAAGTAAGCACCCTGTGACATACATTATTAAAATTTCTCTGTATATCATCACTGATTCCCCCTCTCACATAATTCCCTTTACTTTTTTATTTTTTTTTCTCAAGATTAAAGTATATGGGAAAGAAAATTTTGAAAATCTCATATTATTATGTTCTCTGTGCCTAAACCAAACTTATATTTTCTTAGCGATTACTCTGCTGTACTTACTGGAAGGTTTACAAAAAAAATCTCACTTACGTTGTCCAATTATGCAGAGAAACTTACAGTTCTTTGTTCAGCTTCACTTCTGCCCTTATCAGTTGAATTTTCAGTTTTATTATTCACTATTATTTCTTTTTCTTGATCTTTTAGCAATCTTTAAAATTTCACCCTGAAATTTAACATTACTTTCCAGTTCTGCCCTGTATATGCTAAGATTTAGATTTCAAACCAGAATAACTGGAATGTATTTTCTCACATCTCTCTTTACTGTAGGATGCTGGCTTTAGGAACATTTCCTGCATTGCTTTTATTACTGCTTTTTTTTTTTCGAGAGAGTTAAAGCAGATAGTTCTTGGAAATACTGTAACTTGTAACCTTTGAACACAAATTCTGGATACTTTATGCTTTTTTATGTAATTAAATCTTTCTGTTGATAAGGTTGACATTTCAGAATAAGATTTCTCAGTCTCTGAGGAGGCCTTGTGAAGGGAATGGGGCTTTATGCACCCTGACCACTTCCACCCTCCCAAAAAGCTGACATTTAAAGTCCTGACAATTAAAGTTTTTACTTATTGCATTGGCTTTTCTCCTTCAGATTTTGTAGCCAACCTTTTAATTTTGTTTCTCTATTTCATAATCATGTAATTTAAAATCTAACTTGTTCTCATTCTCTCTGTCCTGTCATGAATCTGTACATCTTTTTCAACTGTTCTCCGCGTCATTTCAGTGATTTAGGTCTTCTAAATCTACCTTTGCTTGACTAGAAATCTGGACATAACATGATTTCCAGTAGCCCAAAACTTAAGTGAGAAAAATCCTTCTAGTTTTGCAAATACTGTTTCTTGTTTGTTTGCTTTGTTTGTTTGCTTTAATTTTATTTTAGTACTTCAGTTTGGGTACATAATAAGTTTTTTGTCATCTCAGGGAGCTATTGTTATATCTACTCTATTAAAAAGAGATTATTTGTTTTTAAGCTGGGAAATTTTAGACTTTATAGAAGGAATTGACACTACAAGCTTCAAGAAGGACAAGGAGGACTATTTGGAGAACATAGACTATCTAACCTTACCTTGATCCCCAGGAAGGTGATGGAGCAAATAGTTCTGGAAACAATCTCCAAAAACATAAGGGACAAGAAGATGACTGGAAATAGTCAGGATGGATTTATGAAGGGGAGATTATCTTAATCAGCCTGACAGCCTTCAGTGATGAGATGGCTGGCTCAGTGGATGAGAAGAGAACAGTGGACATTGTTGTTTTTGACTAAGCAAAGCTTTTGACACTGTTTTCCATAACATGTTCATTACTAGAATGATGACAATTGGTAAGTGAATAGTAAGGTGGGCTGAAAAATGGCTGAACTGCCAGGCTCAGAGGGTTGTAATAAGCAGCATGCAGTCCACCTGGAGGTATAACTAGTGCTGTACTCCAGATGTCAGTACTGGGGCCAGCACTGCTTAACTTCTTAATTAGTGACCCGGATGATGAGACAGAATGCACTTTCATCTAGGTTTCAGATGACACAACACCAGTAGGAGCTGTTGACACAGATAACGTTTCAGTATACTGACATTCAGAGAGAACCTGACATGTTGAGAAATGTTCAACAAGGGGAAGTGCATAGTCTTACTTCTGGGTAGGAACAACATGTGGCCTCAGTGTAGGCTGAGACCTGACCAGTTGGAAATCAGCTTCGTAGAGAAGGACTTAGGTGTCCTGGGAAATACATTAGACATGAACCAGCACTGTGCTCTCAAAGTAATGAAAGTCAAAAGAACCTTAGGATACATTAGCCCAAGTGTTGCCAGCAGGTCTAGTGATATCATTCAGCCTCTCTTCCCCTGCTATGCACTGATGAGACATGTCTGGAGTGCTAGGTCCTGTTCTCTCCAGTACAAGAGAGATATAGATGTACTGAGACAAACATGAAGCTGGTTCACAACGTTGATTAAGGGATTGGAGCATCTGACACATGAAAGACAGACTGAAAAAGATGCGTCTGTTAAGCATAGAAAGGAGAAGGCTCAGAAGGTTCTTGGCCACTCATAAAAATACCTGATGGAAGGAATAAAAAAGAGAGAGACAGAATTTTCTCAGTGGTGCCAAGTAACAGGACGAGAGTCAATGGGCATACAACGGATATACAACAAAAATACTAAATTTATACACGATAGTTAGTGAAAACACAGTAAATTGTACTTAAAAACAAATTTCTTCACTGTGAGGGTGGTTACACATAGGATCAGAGAGGCTGTGGAGTCCTCATCCTTGGAGATACTGAAATCCTGATGGGACACATCCCTGAACAACCTGCCCTTGCTGAACCTGCTGTGAGCAGTGGGTTAGACCAGATAGTCTCTAGATGCATTTTTTGGACTAAGTTGTGAGCTTACAGAATGATTATTTTTTATTACTATTTTTATTTTTAGTAACTATTTGCACTCATAAATGTTTAGAAAAATGGTTTAGAAAATGTAGGCGATTCGCAAGGTGTCCTGGGTAGTGGCTATGTAGATGAGTGTCAATGCAGGCTCCATGATGAATAAATTGCATGGAATATCTCTACAGCTTATAGAAAAGATCTGCCTGGTTCTACAGTGTGTGCATAGATGTTACCATTATAACAGCGGACGTTCTGGCACAGACGACTTCAGATTTCCTAATCTTTTCACAAATCTGTATGAAGTCTAAGCACGCAAGTTTCATGGACTTCAGTTTTGTAATGTGATTGTAGGTTATTAATGTCTACCCAAGTGCACAGAAGCAAACAATTACACAGTACCTGTAAGAGGGAGTACAAGATGTCTGAGAACAGTTATATCTGGTACTTATTTCCTGATTGTCATGCCAAACCTTGAATAAAGCTTGCCATACAAATCCAGTATGGCAGATGTTATATTAACACATATCATATGGTCACTTGGCAGCAAAGAGAGATTAGATATCATAAGCATTTGGTCTGCAGACACATTACCAAATCTTGTGGTTACACAATAATTTATTTCTGGGTGAATAAAAAAAATCTACTTGTAATAAATAAATGCACACATACTTATTTACTGAATGTATGAAAAACAATACCCCAAACCTGAAAACGTTATTGAAAATAACACTGAAACTTAAAACAATCAAGAAACATAAAACAATTCAAAAAACGCCCTCCTCTAATTACAAGCATGTTAAGAAGAAGGAACATTGCTAGCAAACAAAGATCAAATTGGATTATTTCTTTTTCAGATTCTATAACAGAAACAATAACACTTCTCTCTTTAGTAAATATTTTCTTTAAAGAATCCTTCCATTATGTGTCTTTGGGAGCAGAAAAAAGTGATTGGACAAAGTTTACTTTATGAAGTAAGGAAATTATTACATGCTAGACATCTGTAAATTAATGTGTATGCTTACTTTGGCAAGAAATCTATGCCACTCTATTTGCTGAATCACTACAGTCATAAAATTAGAGAAAAAAATCTTGATTAGTCGATCTTCTTCATAATAAAATATCTTAGGCTGAGAGGAAACATAATTTAGAGGCTTCCTTCCCTTAGTTTTCCCCCAAAGCTGTTAATTTTTAAATATAATGAGGAATTTATAATGAAATGTACATATTGTTCACACCAAGAAAGTAAGACTTATTTGGGATTTTTAAACTAATTATTATCTGTAATGGTAAATACCATTTTAAGAAATTTTACATCTTCATTAAAATGCCTATTTTTCATGTTAGAGAATGTAAAAAATAATCCAAATGCTATTTTATTTCTTGTAGGTTAGAACAGAAGTTTTCATTTTGGATACAACATTTAGAGTCAGGCCACCTTGATAATACTCTTCATCTGCCTAGGTTTCACCATCTTGGTTCCTGCGGTGAAAGCACTTCATATTTCACAATATTTTGGCTTTAATCAGATCCAAAGTTAATAGATCATAAATACTAGAAAATCAAATTTGAATTTTCAACAGAAGGTCTAGCTTTCTATGTTAGAATTTCTTAATTTATCTTGAAGTGCTATTCAGAGTAATACAGAGATATCTGAGTCTCATTAGAAAGAACACATTGACACACCATTGCATCTGGGTGGAAATACTGTATTTCAGCAGCTTAATAATCTGTGCTGTTGAGCTTGTGAAGAGTACTCTGCAAACAAAGCTATGCTGCTTCTAAGATATGAGCTAAGTGCTGATGTGTAATACCTCACTGTGGTGTATTTTTAGTAATTTAAGTGCACTAATCCAGTTCCCAAAAAATGGTTGAAGTACTTAGAGGCCTAAATGTAATGCCAAGTCTCAAAATGTCATGAGTTGCTATGGATCTCATTTGTTTAACTGTAAATCTAGAAAGAGAAGTCTAAATTCCTGGAAAGCAAGTGACTTGCTTGAAAAGCTTTCTTTGGCTGAAAACCCAATTTTCCAGCAAATTAGACTCTTTCCCAGTGGAAAAATAAACCTGTTAATATAGAATGTCTGTATAAAGTATGAACATAACTCATTTTGCTTACAAATACTCTAATTCTGCACTACATGGCTGACTTCATTTGCATGTTCAAAGAAGAGAATAAACTGTTGCATTGGAGAGAACGTAAACAAAAGGTATTATCCTGTAGTAGCAGCCACATCTTTGTGCGGTGCACTGGGTAGGAATTATAGACACAAAAGACTAGCATCTCTATTTAATAATATTAAACACGCAGCAATCAAGTCAGCTCCATATTACTATTAATATTTAGGAAGTAAACATAAGGACTCAGCACTTCCCCAGTCTGGACAGCAAGATATCATGTTTGCAGAAGAGGATTTTCTGAGACAAACAAATAGATTTCTTCTTCTGCATACATTCCAAAACAAAGTCAAATAAACACAGAGAATGAAAGTAAGAAGCAAAAACAATTAGCTCACTTTTTCCTTACGCTTTATAAGTACTACTTGTATTATGATCCAGCTCATGATTTTTACTATTATAAGTGACATTTGCTTAGATTTTAAAAGTTGCCGCAGGTACTTCTCACAACTGATTCATAATATATAAACCTGGGAAGATACACAGTATTAGACCAGTGCCAACAGTAACTGATTTTTCAAATCAACAGAAAAAGAACTTAATCACTAATATATTTTTACTAGTTTTAGAAACACTATGTTGATGGTGTTTCTCTGCTTCCTTCCTCTCTGCTCAGCTCTCCTTTAATCCTATACAAATCAATTCCAAAAAAGACAAGGAACTTCTATGGATAGTCCAGAGGAGGGCCACAAAGATGATAAGGGGCCTGGAGCTCTCTTATGAGGAAAGGCAGAGAGCCCAGGGGCTGTTCAGTCTGAAGAAGAGAAGGTTGAGAGGGGATCTCATCAATGCTTATAAATACCTAAAGGGTGGGAGTCAAATGGATGAGGCCAGGCTCTTTCCTAAAGGGCAGGAGTCAAATGGATGAGGCCAGGCTCTTTCCAATGGTGCCCAGAGATGGGACAAGGGGCAATGAGAAGAGACTGGAACACAGTTTCCATACAAACACAAGGAAGAACATTACTGTGAAGGTGACAGGCTGCTCAGAGAGGGGGTGGGGTCTCCTTCTCCGGAGACATTCAAGACCCACCCAGACATTTTCCCGTGAAATTTACTGTAGGGAACCTGCTTCTAGAAGGGAGGTTGGACTCAGCGATCTCTTAGAAGTTCCTTTCAACACCTACAATTCTGTGATGACATGTGATTCAAAGTCTCATCACGCTGTTTAGAGTCGATCAAGGGGGAACAGAAAATAAGGACACAGGTGTTCTGGTAGAAAACACGTTTGTTGCCAATGAGCTAGCAGCATGCCCTTGTGGCCAATGACATCCTGGGGTGAATTAAAAAGAGCATGACCAGCAGGTTGAGGGAGGTGATTCCCCCCATCTACTCTGCCCTGGTGAATACTATGTTCAGTTCTGGTCTCCCCAGTTAAAAATAAATAAATAAATAAATAATAATAAAAAAAAGGCATCTCCTTGGAGCAGTCCAGCAGAGGGACACAAAGATGATAAAGGG
>PPHD01013618.1:3629-17213 GCA_002909625.1 Bambusicola thoracicus | reverse complement strand
GTAACAGTCCTATTGAGGCAGTGCTGGCTGCAGCTGGGTTTGGAAACTCACAGTGCAGAACACTCTGGGGTTGGTACACACTCTCTGAGTATGAAGCTGAGTGCAGGATGCCTGTGGAACAGGAGTGCCTTGCTCCAGGCAGGGCCTGCAATGGCCCAGACTGAGCCACCAGTGCTTAGAAAGAGAAACATCCCAGAAAACTCAAGACTAAGAATTGTCAGAGCATGCAATATCGGAGTGTGCCAACTCGGTGCAGGTACACTGTACCACTGCTAGGTGTCCATCCATCATGAATAATCCTGTGGTTGAGATAGGTCCTCTTCTTTGCCATTCTGCTGTTTACAAGAGCAGCCCTGCTGCTCACAGCCCTCACACCACTGCTTTATTGAAAAAATAAACAATATTTGTTATTGGCTTGTGGTTATTTGATCTGGAAAAAGGATACTGCACCCTTCATGGAGGCATACAGTGCTGGGGAGGGGGAGGGGCTGGCTGTGCGGCTGGTCGCTGCTCTGACAAGCCTGTCACCTTGTTTGTATGCTAAATGTGAGAGAGAAATACCTAAAATAAACCTACACTAATCATTAACTCTGTTTCTCTCTTACCCGGCTGTAGTTCTTAACTGTGTGTATTAATACAACTTCACACCAATTGCAAAACAGGTGCAATAGCTGGCATCCCCAGTATGGACCTGGTGTGTAAATTCTTCAGTAACTTTTTGTATTTTAGAGATGAGGGAGAAAAGAAGGGTGAGCTGACACTGCTGTTAACTGTGCCTATGCAACAGTGAGACCACGAAAAGGACATTGTCCCCTGCTCTCCTTGGAGCAACCTGCCCAAGTGGTCATCACATCCTTTTGTCGTCACCTCATGTTCTTTCCCCACTAGGATACATTTAAGCTTAGTGTTGAGCTCTTTCCACTCCGTCTCTGTGTGTCCCAGCACAGCTGTGCAGAGGGAGGCTCAGTCAGGGCTCCGTGTGTACCTCCTGGGGAATTTGGAAGCACTGTTTCTGTTTCAGCTTAATCTGTGGCTCAGTTCTGGCAAGGTGTTGGCAGGTCCACGGAGACGCACCATGCTTATCCCCTCCAGCTCTGCCCGCAAAGCTAACTTAGTTCTGTCTTCAGGAGATGTTCTTTTTTCAAACATGCCATAGGAATGTCACTAAGCTGTCCAGTAAGGGATCTGCTTGCAGAGTGAAGTCTGGATTTTGCAGGTTGGGCCATGTCTGCGGGGAGGAGAGGGTCTGCAGCAGTAGCTCGTAGCCATAGCCTTTAGCGTAAGGCCACCCCATGTTAATGCAGGTAATTCCAGTTCCCTTTCTCATGAGTTCAGCTGCTATTGAGATTTGCATGAATACATTTGGTTGTTAGAATAATCTGCCCACCTGCTCCCGTGCCAAGTGGGTATTTGTTGCAAAAGCAGGGAGCAAGTGTTGCTTAAACCACAGCGTCAGGACAGACGTTGAGGCAGTGATGAAGGGGGAATGAAACTGACCCAGAGCTCACAGCAGCAGGTATGGACAGCCCTCAGCCTTGCAGCCTGACTCCCAGCAGGATGCCTGGCCACAGAGGAGCTGTAAAGATACATGAGTAGACATTAAACAAAATCTTTGCTGAGATGTTGATTAGAAACATAGTGGGATGCTGCTCTGTCTACTTTCAATGGAGAGATAGGATCTGAGATGTAGAAATGAGTTGGGTAACGTGAGGTTATTGACGCAAGTCATCTTGGAGCCTAGATTGCGTGAAGATCTCATTCCTTCTGCGTGGATGGACCCCTCTCCTTTCTGAAGACACGTTCCCTTGTGCTGAAGAGGACGTGGTCTCCTTTACCTGTCAGGTTGTTATATTTCATGGCCAAGGCTGACGCCCAGGTGAAGGAAGGCTCTTGCTGCCTGGGTGTGCCTATCAGACCCCACCTGGTGGGTTGTTGTACGGGTGCAACAGGCTGTGCTGGGAACATACTGCACCTGAGCTCTTGCCTTCCCCATCTATGCAATGTGTAAACATAGTTACAAGTAATCAAGGAGCTAATTAAATCCTTACATGTAAAGTCAAGCGTGTTTTAATATGGAGGCCAGGCAGCTATTTCAAGATCACAACAGCTTGAAATAGATCACGGGGCTGTCGGGGTAAGCTGGAGCAGATTGCTAACGCCTATCCTAGTGCTCTAGCTATAGGAATAACAGGACTGTTACTGCTGCTAACCAAGGGGATGAATAGCAGCCAACCAGGTGTTGGTGTCAGCTTTGTTCAACATCTGGAAAGAAGTAGAATTAACAAAGCTACTACAAGACAATCATCTAGCAATAATTAGCATGAATCTTGTTAAACGCTTTAAGAACATTAATGAGCTCACCTAGAGAACTGAATTGTCATTTCATCCCGGCTTCTTTTCCAGTGGGATCATTTTTTAATAGAAATAAAATGTGATAATAATAACCTTAAACTGTCTTTTTCAGGGTAGAATATTGGATTTTATGACTTCTGAGGAAACATATTGGCAATACTTTGGCTTTGACTGATAGTGAGAACACCAACACAATCTGACTTAAATAAAGAAGAACGTGAATTCCAAAGTCTTGTGGATTCGGAGGGATTGATACGTCCCATTTGTTGTCCTGGCCCTCCGTCACCAATTCCCTGTCAGGCCTGTGGAGATGATCCCATTTGTAGGACTTTTCCAAAGACTTCAGTTTAAAAAGAAAAAGAAAGAAAGAGATTAGATGAGCCCATCTTTTATTTACAGCCAGTGACTGAAAGTACCCAAAAATATGTTGTGACTTAATTTCCATTTACAGCAAGCGTAGACTTTTAAAAAAGAAATCAGAGTATCGTTATAAAAACAGCTCTTGCAGCCAACGCTGACGATCTGGGGAGCTGTCTGGCCAAAGCTGAGAGCTCCACCAGACCATGGATGTTTGTGTAATCCATGGATGAACAGGACTGTCCCATTCTGGAGCCATTTCCATGCTGTCCGTGGCTGCTGCTGCTGTTTGTTCCCATAAACTGTTGTCTTTTTAAATGTGTAAACCAGCGAATTTATTTTCACGTTGCTTCTGTTGTGCTTTGAGGATTAGCTTTAACAAAAGTCCACTCCGTGTTTGTTGGTTTAAGACTCTGGGAAGGGGGAGATGTGGCAAATACACTGCTGGCAGAAAGTCACGTTCTGCATGGGCAGTCTCAAATGAAGCCTGAGTAGTACAGTGTTCTAGTTCAAACATTTGAAAACTTTCAGTTACTCTTGAAAGTTCCCCCCTTTGTTTTATTTTTGAACAAATTGAACCTGATACATTTAACCCGTGTTTTATGGGCAAGATGGGGCTCAATCTGAGGGGGGTGAATGGGAGGTTTGAGCATGGCAGGAGCCGTAGGTACAACTCCTGGGCTTTTCTCTGTGCATATTGAAAGCCCTGGAAGATGGGGGAAGCTTTATAAAGGGTCAGAGCTGAACAGCAAACATCTGACATGCTCAAATGCTTATCTTACAGCTCTCTGTGCTTCTTGTGTGTGAGCTGTGATAAGCGCCTCTGCTCTTCTGAACAGGGCTGCCTGGAAGTAGATTTCCTATCCCTAACCATTTTTTCCCTCCAATCATACAAAACACAACAGCACGACTCCTCAGCTCCTAAACTGAGCTGTTTCTGGAGGCCTCCTGCAGCCCTGGGAGTGCTGTGACCCTTCGAGTGCATTGTTTGTTCGATCGCCTCTTGTGCTTTCAGGGGAGCCACTGTTTGAATTCCTGTTCCTAACATGGACCCCAGGCCCACCCTTTTAGAGAAACACCCTTATTTTATTCATGGGAAAATAGACAAAACCTACTCATTTCCTCCTCACCTTCCTACACATTTTGTAATATCATCCTTAAAGAAACTTGGGCACCTTTCAGAGCTGCCAACAGCTCCCAAAGCTGCACCTTCTGCAGCATTGCTTGCTGTGTGCGCTGTTAGGTAACGCGAGGGAGAGTCGGCAGTGAAACTTCCGCAGTAGTTTTTAGGTTGCTGTAGGCTGAATAGATTCCTCACTTTGTGTCTCTGAAGCCAGGATTTTCCAAAGCTGTTAAATTAACGAGTCAGCACAACAAGATGTAGCTTGTCCCTGAGAAGGCACACGGTGGAGGATGTCTGGAGGGCTCTGCTCTCGTTAATGGCCCTCGTGCTGAGCCAATATTGGCTGTGTTCTGTTATAAATTAAAAAGGGGCTGTTACCCTAATTTGACCCCTTTCCCTACTGAATCACAGAATCATTCAGGCTGGAAAGGACCCCTAAGATCACTGCATCCAACCTGTCCCACTATGCCCACTGGCCATGCCCACAGGTGCCACATCTCCGTGGTTCTGGAACACCTCCAGGGATGGTGACCCCACCACCTCCTTGGGCAGCAGTGCCGGTGCCCGGCTGCTCTTTCCAAGAAGTATTTCTTAATATCCAACCTTAGAAGGCAAATTTATTGCAGAGCACTGTTAAATGGTGGCAAGGAAGCTGCATCTCCTGCTGACCCCACCTGCAAAGCCTCTGCCAGCTCTTCTCCCAGCAGAGCTTCCAGGCAGATCTCCAATAGCCCAGGGAAGCTCACAGCCCTGCCAGCCCCACGCGCTGCCACCTGCATGCCTGACGTTGCTTTCCAAGCGCTTTGCAGGTTGTCCTTATTAGCTCTGTTGTGGTGCTTTCCTGTTTACCTCTCTCACAGCCCGATGTTGTGTTTAAGCAGCGCAGTTCATCAGGAAATGGTTTTCCTAACGCACACTGATTTCCCCTCGCTGAGCCGCTGCCCGCCGGCTCTGTGCAGTAACCACACTGCAGCACCCAGCGCTGTGTCTGCTCTCCTATCGCAGCAGCACATCGTTGCCATTTTGTTGAGCTGTCCATGCAGTTCTGCAAGGAGCAATGGGGCGGGAGCTGAGAGGAGCTGTGCTCTGTGCTCCTGCAGAGCTGCTGCCTCCTCCTCCTCCTCCTCACCTGCATTTTGGTGGCACCATGCTTTGCGTAAGCTTGATCCTCCTGCCTCTGTTCCAGGAGGGCTGCCTTTGACAGAGGAACCGTGCCAGGTTTGCTTGAACGTGAGCCCTGGGTGCAGTGGGAGGAGGACCAGGAGTGGAACATGGTGTTTGTCTCGGGCTGCCACCACCTTCCGAGAAAATTAAATTGTTTTCAGCCAAGCTTTGCCAGAAGGCTTTGAGCCCTCTTTTTGCTAACCCTTCATTATGGCTAATACCCATTAAAAAAAAAAGAAGAAGTATAAATGTAACATTTCAAAACCCAACCGATATCCAGTATTCTACCCTGAAAAGCTTTTCACGATCAGGATTAGAATCATCAGCCCATCCTGATGGTTTTAATATGTGGTCGGGACATTGACCCATCACGCGCTGGCATCCAGTCACGTCATTCCCCATAATCTTTCTCCTGTTTTTTTTAAGCCTTGTTGTCCGTCATTTCCTTTCCGAGTGTTTCTTTATTTGAAATGCCATTTATATTTTGTCACTTTTTTTTTTTCTTTCCAGCCCATCTTACATCTTTGTTTTTGTTTTGTTTTTAATCTTATTTCTGGCGTTTTCCATCGCTCTGTGGCCGTGGTTGTGGATGTGGTTGGGTTTGCCTGCCTTGCTGTTCTCTCGCTGCACTCCCTAGATCCCTGTTGCACAGTCCTCTGTCATGGATGACATTGAGGAGTGGCTCAGTACCGACGTGGTGAGACTCTTTATATTTTCATTTTTCACACGGGCAATAGCTCTTGTACAGATAATTCTCCATGTGTTGCTGAGTTACTGGCATTTCTCATTACGAGAAGACATAAAACTTCTAAATCGTATTGCTTCTTTCCTTCTGAGGGGCATATATAAGCAGGTGGAGATAGCACTGCGTTCAGCAATTCAAAACGTTCTTCTGAGTCGCTTTGCTTTCACCTGCCCATGCTAACGGCACACAACGGCACGATTCCAGAAGCCATGTCTGGGAGAAAGCATGTAGGCATAGAATCAGAGTGGTTGGGTTGGAAGGGACCTCGTAGATCACCTCGTTCTAAACCCCCAAAGACGGGCTGAGATTCACCTGTGCTCTCCGCTAACCCTAAAGCACACGGTTAAAGCTGTGTTGGCTTTGGCAGGATCCAGGCATGTGTTTACTTCCAGGCGTGCTCCTAAGAGCTGCTATGTCAAGGCCCAGATTCCTTCCAAATCAGTGTGTCTTTGTTCAAATCTGCAAGCAGGAAGTCTTGATATGATTCATAACAACAATAAAAATAAAAATGTATAACATCTCTTCAACGTTAATAACTTTCAGTTCTCTAGAGAGATTATTATCTGGTAATTATTAAACAAACAGATGAAAGACAGAACTAAAAGGAGCTCTTCTCTTGGCCTGGAGTTTTGCTGCACCAGTACCCATTTGGGCCAGGCAGTGGTGCAGCCAGAACACATTAATTCAGGTTTCTTTTTTGACGTCAGCATCCGATTCTGATTATCAAAGAGCATTTTGGGGATGGGGGTAGGTTGCAGTTCAGACTGTTCTTTTAAATGTGCTGTGAGCAAACCAAACTGTTTCTTTGTGCTCACCGTACGCATCAGGATCGGCTCCTTCCATTGCTCCTTCCCACTACAGACTGTCCCCTGGCAGCTCCCTGCTCCTGCAGCCCTTGGGTTTGTCTGCTCAGGGCAAAGAAATGTGGAAAACTTAACGTGTCCACTCTGCTTCAAGTCTGTCCCAGTTACATCAGTTTGTCAGGAGAGAGAATCTTATGGAGAGACACTGAGGGAGCTCTGGGCATCGGCTGCACCCTGGGTAGCTAGATGGATAATGTGACTCTAGGTGGATTCCCATCCTCGTTGTTGTTGTTGCTGAAGATTCATCTCAGTTCTCTGCTTCCCAGCTGAGGAAGCTGCAGATTAGATTAGCTAATGTTTATTTATTTCCTTATCCCTTTTGGGATACACTGGAACAAACAGTACACGTGCACATGAAGCAGGAGCTGCTGTGTGTCCCTTTGGAGACCTCTGTACTGTAGAAACCTAGCAGGTGCTGAGGGACATTTCATTGTCAGGCATTGGATGCTGCTGTGAGGCCACTCAGTCTGCTCCCCCTCTCCTGCTGGAAAAGCCCATACACAGACATTTCTCTGTTTCAAAGCAGGTGCAACTTGAGGCATCTGAGTATCAGTTTAGTCCATTTTTTGATGTCCTAAGAGATTGATGAGGATGTCACCTTCTTGGACTTGATTCCTTGTTAAAGGACTGTTGGAAATTCACAGCTGGTAGAAACGTGCTGACCCCATGGCATCCCAGCCTTTGTGTCCCAAACTGCCCAGCAGCATCCTTCCTCCAGCCCACCCTGACCAGGTCTGTGCACAGCATGGACACCAGGAAACCTGCTGCACTTTCACATGAGATCTGCAATGCACACCTCCAGGAAGAACACCAGTCCCAAACTACTATATCAGCTGAAAGTATTTTATTTGAAGGCACTGTGCAAAGTGCAGTCCTTTCACAGGACTTCATGACAGTGTTTGTCTGCCTCGGTGTTGCTGGCTGAAGTGGAAGCAGCACTGGGCTGCCATTGGTGTCCAGAGGGGAAAATTTGGCTATCAGATGCCACCAGCAATCTTCTGAAGCATCTCTGGTGCTTCCTCCTGCCCTGCAGCATGTCAGTCAGCACCAGCCTGATGGGAGAACTGCGCAGTTCCCCCAGGTCACCCTGCTCAGATAGTTAGAGCGTGGAAATGAGCGATGTCCAGCTGTATTACATGTCTTTGGGGGTGAAGAGTGGTGAAGTGTTGTCTGTGTGTTCACACTTCTTTTTGTTCCAATTGCAGAAAGGAGATGAACTGGAAGAAGGGGTGACCAGCGAAGGTAAGCGGAGATGGCTGTGGCTGTGAGCTGTTCCCTGGTTAGCATGCAGCCTGAATACCCTGCTTTGGTCCCTACTTCTGCACTCAGTATGGCAGGAGGAGGGTGTTTTGGAGCAGAAAGTTGGTGCATATTGCATGAGGAGCCCTCCCAGCTTTAAATGCTTCCCTGCCATCTTGGCTGTGTGCTGTGTTTGTGCCAGGAGGAATGCGTAGCCGTGCTGCTCAGCCCTTTGGAATGAGGTTTCTCTGCTCCCGCTGTGGTTTGCGTTTCAGTTCCCTCTGCTGCCAGGGCTGTGGTGTCTCAAAGAGTCCCCATACCCATTCCTGAGAACGCAGGCCCTGGAACTTCAGACCCTGCCCACCTCTGTCCCTGGGGCTAGAAGTACAGCCCTCATTCTTCTCTTCTCTTCTTTTTGCATTGCAGAATTTGACAAGTTTTTAGAAGAGCGAGCCAAAGCGGCGGAGATGGTCCCCAACCTGCCGTCCCCTCCCCTGGAAGCCCCCACCCCCCCAACAAACCCTTCCAGCAGGAAAAAGCAGGAGCGCTCGGAGGATGCCCTCTTTGCACTGTGAAGCTCGCAGTCCCACCCCGTGCTCTGCAGGAGAGCGTTGCTGTACGGCCACCTCGTCCTCCCACAGCACTTGGCTAACAACAACCCTTTCCCCCCCAGAGTTTCATAGGTTGCTTCTCCTTCTTCCCTCTCTCTCGGTCTCCAACAATCCATCCCCACAAGCCGACTCTTTCTGTTTAAGTCCAACACTCTTCCTGCCAGACTGCGATTTTCCAGCGCTCGCTTAATCCCCTCCTTCCTATCCCAGCTGCACAAAACCAGCTCTTGATGCTGAAAACCCCTTTCGAATGCATGACTGCGTCACACTGTGTTGAAACAAAAGCCCAGAGGGGAGAGAGCAGCCTTGCCCTTCAGTTGGCGTAGGGATCATCCTCTTCTGTAGGCAGGTCCTGCCAAGTCGACTGCTCTGTCGATCAGCGTGTAATTGACTGAGCTGGAATGTGCAGGGGGAGCGTGTCTTTATTTTTAGATAAAATGTTAATGTATTGGCTTTCGTGTCGGATTCGACAGCAAGGAACAACTGTTCCCCTTTCAACATGTGCTTCACAAGTTAAAATCCTTTACTCTCCCACTCACACATCTCCCTGTACCATATGGCGGTCGCTTTTCCCCACTTTGTGCAGCGCTTCATATTCTTAATCTCACAGGGTATTTTTTTCCTTGTGTTTTATCTGGGCTTGCTCTAATTTGGAAGCAGTCTGTTGGCCGTGTCCAGTAGCTCTGGCAGTTGTCAGGAATGCAAAACGCTGAGCTAAATGGATGCTGCAACGTGAGCGCATGAAGCATTTTGCTCTTTGGGAGAGCATTCTCACAGGAGGGTTTTTACTATAGCGTGTTTGCCTTTTAAATTAGCGAGGTTATTTTTTCCTTACCTAACATTCCTTCTTCGGTGACTGTAGAGCTCTGCGTTTGTCTCAGCTGTTGTAAATAGCATCCTTGCAGGTGGATGGGACTTGATGATGGACCAGGTGCGAACGGAGGTTCCTGGATTCCCTGACGTAGCTGTTAGGGCTGTTGGTGCTAGCTGTGATGGGAAGGGCAGCAAACCTGCCTGAGCTGTCTGTGAGCATGTCCAGAGTTATGGTGGAGGGACTGGCTATGCCTGTGCTGGAGGTGAAACCCCTCATTTCCTTCTGGGCCTGAGAGTGTTGGGTGATTGTGACCGTGCTGGTCATAATCCCAAGCATTTCTGGGGCATCCTTGAAAACCTCTGTCCCTTTTTCCATCCCAGCTCCTAGAGGGCTGCAGTCCCCCCACTGTCTGCATCCCCCTGCATCCCCAGCATGTTCCCTGGCAGCAACCCAGTGGCATAGGGTGGTGGGATCACAGTGAGAGAGGAATGTGGCAGAGAGAAGCTCCTGGCCTGGCAGGGAGGCAGCTTATCAGATGGACACCCCTCTCCTGGGATCTTGCCTTGCCCAACATGCTCCTTCTGGCCTGGATGCTGATATCTGTCGGGCTGGTGTGTGTGGAGCTCTGTCAGGCACTGTTCTAGACTGAGAGGCCACGCTATAAACAGCTGACAGGAGAGCGACAGAAGCTTCTATCTGGGCCTGGTAATTTCAGCTCCTAAGATGCTCTTCAAGGCACACCACGCTTTGGCAGCTTGTGATGCACACTGTCTTTTCCCGAATGGCCAGATCACAGCACTGGTGCTTTTTGGGAGCTGTCTCATTCATCTGCAGAGGGAAACGCTGTTTGGTGCAGGATTTCCAGGCCATCTCAGGTCAGCCCTCTCTATTTTGTCTTCTCTGTAGCTATAACTCAATGCCAGGATGGAGCAGCATGCACTGCTGCTCTGACACGGGGTGAGCGCAGTGCTCAGGTGCTGCTTGCCAGGCACATTGCTGCCAGCTCCTGCAGCACTTCAGCTGCAGCCACAGCTCCCAGAAGCCCAAGGAACCTTCTGTCGTGACGCTGCTTTGATTACAGGCAGCGTCTGCTGATCACCCGAGCAGTCTCACCAGCACAGAATGAATTGTTGGTATTCCTGTCAATGCAAAAAACTCCGTGGGTGTTTGAAGCGTGGATTTTCTCTTCTAAATCCTTGAAACGCGTTGACCCTGTAAATGGCCACATCAGGTGATTCTAAGCACGTTAATCCAGCTTCCCTGCCAAGCCCCAGGAGATAATCGCATTGCTCCAGCATGGGGATGTGGTTGTGTGATGCTGAGTGGCAAGGACGGCACCAAGGCTGTTACCACAGCCCTGCAGTGTCCCAGCTGCACCCCCAGCACCTGAGCGTAGAGAGGAGCTGCTCACCCTGCTGCTCCTGCTGAGCCTATCCTGGGCATTCCCGCTGTAGGGAGAATCTTTGTGGAAGAGCTTTCAGAGCTGTCGGTGGTGAATAGAGCAAAGTAGAGAAGTGAGAAGGCTGAGGCTGAGGGAGCGCGTGCTGGCACAACTCGAAGCATTCTGTGCCCATAACTGAATGCCATAAGGTGTGCTTTGGTCCCACGAGTTCTTTGCAGGGAAGTTGGGGCCCCACTCACAGGGTGCCGCCAGCTGGGAGCGGGGCAGCCCCAGGGCAGTGCCTTCGGGAGGGCTGAGCTGGGGCAGTGGCGGAGGGGCCTTTGGGGGACCCCAGAGCGAGCTGTGTTGGAGCAAGGCAGGCAGGGAGCGTGCAGGGTGCAGCCCCAGCCTGGCTGCACAGGTGGAATAGATTCCCCAGTGTCCTGTATCAGGATCTCTCATCTTCCCCCTCCTCTTTTGGTCTGCTGAAAGCCTGAGCTGTGGAAACCGATCGGGGAAGGGGAGGGGGTTTTCACATTGGAGAACAGCCTCGGGATTTCTTCTTCCTTCGCTTTCCCTCCTCAAACAGGGATGGAGCTGCAGGCAGAGCCACTTCCATAGGAAACCCCACCATGGCGCTTCCCGGGCAGGCAGAGCCGCAGTGCGATGCTCAGTGACACTAAGTTATTGCCAGGGTCCTTCCTGAGTCCTATCAAATCCCACTGTAGGTTAAGGTATTTATTTTGTCGGTGTTTTTTTTCCCTTTCCAGCGTGTTTTTAACCTCTTCTTTTAACCCCTCGTGTGCTGAGATGTAAGAAATGAATGGTTTCTATTTAAATACATCCTTTTGGGTTTTTTTAATTGTTACGTGTAGATTGCAGCTGCATCTTTGGCAGGTGTGATAGGTAGCAATGTGCTGCACAGACATTTAGGGTGTTTAGGTGAGGCTCAGAGGAGAACTGCTGATAAAAACAGCACGGTGTCTTATAAAGGGAACGGCCTGCGTGCAGAGGGCCCTCCCCGTTACCCCGGCCGCAGGCTCTGGGACACGCAGAGCAGAAGGACAGGTCAGTTTGGGGCTGGTTGTACAACCCTGAGCTGAAGTAGGGTCTTGGTGGAGTGTTCCGTCTGTGTGGCTGCGTTCAGCTTTCTTTCTGGGGTCCGGTGATGGATTCTTCCTTCTGATGGAGGAGCAGAGCTGGCTGCAGAGAGGTGTTTCCCTCCAGTGGTGGAAGAACAGATCCGGGTGGTGGATCCAGGCCTGGGACGGGGCGCGTGGGTCCCATCCCCGAGCAGAACCCACAGCTGTGCTCCTCCAGCATCTCCCAGCAGCACCGCCCGGTCCTGCTGCTCTGCTCGGTGCTCTGCTTGCAGCCATGGAGAACAAACACAGCTGCACTGCAGCAGCCCTGTCTGTCCCGTGGCCTCCTGGTCTCGCTGAGGCTGTCGGGACGTCTCAGGGATGCTCCCTCCATCCCCTTCCCGTCCTTCTTTGCCTCCTCCATGCTAACCACAGGGCGTGCTGAGCCCTCCCTGGAGAAAAACAGCTCAGGGCAGACAGTGGTATGGAAATAGCAAAACGGTGAGTGGGTCTGCGTGCCGAGCTTCCCACCTGCTGTGTTCTTAGGAGTACGGGCTCCTCGTTCTGTACATCTTCCTATGAGCTATCGTTAACCCTACAGATGTAACCTGTGTAATAGCTTCTCTGTATATTACAGCCGTAGGCTTTCCAGATAAAAGTGGATAATATTTATTTACTGAAGATACTGGATATTTTTTTGTTTGGGAATGGGGTAGGGAGAGAAGGGGGACATAACTGTAAAGAGATCGACGACGTGAAGAGAAACCAACCGTAAACAAAAGCAAAAGAAACCCAACACTAAAACGTTGCTGTGTTCACGTAGGGAAGGTACAACTGTATTAATCTGCCATCGTTTAACCCGTTCCAGAAATCATCTCTACTTTGGTTCCTGCATGTGAGATACTCCAATAAATGCACTACTGGTGTGGACCGGAGGTGCGCGCTGTGTCGCGGTGTTGTGTCGCGCTGCGTCCTCCCCTTGGAGCCCCCGGGAGGAGCGCCCCCCGTACGGCCCACGCGGGGCTGCCGACGGGCAGAAGGGGCTGCGGGTCGCAGCGGGGATGCGCGTGGCGCTGAGAGGCGGAGGGTTTTGCGGCTGCCCCCCCCCCCGATGCCCGCGGCCCGCCCGCCCGCTCGGTTATCCCGCCCGTCTCCTCCCGGCGGCGGTTCCCTCCCGGCGGCCGCACGCCGCGCACCACGTGGATCCCCGCAGGACCGCCGTGATGTCACGCAGCCCCGCGCCGTGATGCGCGATCACCCCACTCGGCCCGCCGCGCTCATTGGCCGCTCCGCGCTGGTTCTACGGGCGGGGTTTTCCCTCCGGCCGTCATTCCGGGGAGTCCCGCCCCGCGCGGCCCCGACCGTACCGCCCTGCGGGGGCCGCGGCCCCTTCGGTGGGAGCCCCGCGTGGGTCCCCGTGGGGCGCAGCCCTCCTGTTTTGAGGGGAGGCGCGGAACGGGAGAACGGCGCCGTGTCGGTGCCATTTCTTCCCCCTCCGCGTTGCGTGGTGTGGGTCGTCGCCCCGGCCCCGCTCGGCGATGCCCACACTGCTGTGGGGGTCCGTGCCCCCCGCCCCACACCTGGGGTCCCACGGCCCTCCGCTGCCCTGCGGGAAAAGGGAACGGAGCTCGGCTTCTCCGCAGCGGTCCCATATTCGGGAGCAACGCGCAGCCCCCCGAGCTGCCCCGTGGCACGTTGCGGGCTCCCGGGGTTGCGTTACGGGCCCTCTTCCAGCTGCGGGTGGGGATGTGGGAGCAGCGCTGCCCTGCGCCGCAGTGGTGCCCCGTGCTTCCCTCCAACGCACGGGGTGCGGTGCTGCACCGCTGCTGCTGAGGGGTCGGGGGGGGGGGGGG
>PPHD01013617.1:0-17214 GCA_002909625.1 Bambusicola thoracicus | reverse complement strand
GCCGCGGGGCCCACAGGTCTGGGGGCGGCCCCGGTGCCCGCGGCGCCGCCCGCACGTGGCTCTGTCCCGCTTCCCCGCGCTTCCCCGCGCCGCTCCGAGGGCCGTTCGCGCCCTCCCCGCCGAGGGGGCCCCGGCTGTCCCCGCAGGGTCCGCCCCGGGCCCGGCCCGGCGGCTCCGTCCCTCTCGGAGCATCGCGGCCGCTGGAGGGGAAGGGATGGCGGGGGGGCGTCCGGCTGCGGTTGAGGCAGAACTTGTTATATCTGCGGCCAAAGGGACGTCTGTCGTTCCCCGCGGATGGCGGTGGGTGTGTCGGCCCAGCACCGAGCACCGCACGCGACGGCGGTGCCGTCCGCCACCGTTTGCCGCCCGTTTTTGTTTTATTTCTGTGTTTTTTTTTTTTTCACGTCGAACCGAGGGGTGCTGAGTCTGCTGCATTCCGACGGCGTGAGTCACGCGTTTCCCTCTGAGCCGGGATGCGCTCCCCGCGTTTGACGGCTTTCAGGTGGATGCGGGGAGCTGACGGCGGTGGGCGCAGAGCACCGGGCAGAGCGGGAGCTGCCGCGGCTGCTGCCCCGTGGAATGAATGGGATGAGGCGTCGCTTTGAGGGATGGGAGAGTTGAGTCCGAGATCTCCCACAGCAGAGTTTGGGCACCCCGTGGTTCACCATTCTGCAGGGCTCCGTAGCAGGGAGCTTTTCCAGCAGTGCTTTGAACGTTGCCCATCCAAAACCCATCTGTGCTGTCATCCGGAATCCAGGAAGAAAGCTCTCTGGCCCCGGTGCAGTGTTAGAAAGCAGCATTCCTTTCTCACAACGCAGACCAGGCGGCGTGACAAACAGGCGCCCTCTCAGAGCTCAGGTTCATCTCTATGCACTATATGGGCATCCGTATTCATTCTTGTCCAAGGACTCAGATATGTGCTCATGTCCCTTGGGGACACCACTCAGTGGTTTGTAAGGCGGTCGAGCGCCCACCTCCTCCTTCCCCATTTTCCTGAGACCCTTTTTCCTTTCCCAAGCAGTTCCCATTGCTTGCCAGGCCATAGCGAGCCCCTTTTAGAGCAGCAGATGTGGCACCCGAGGAAGATGTCCTTGCAGCTGGTGATAAAAGCATTCTGTTATGATTCCTGGGCTTCTTGTGAGGCAAAAGATAAAAGCATTCTGTGATGTCCCCAGTGCAAAATCGCTAGGGAAAACGAGGCTGTTCACCCACGAAAGCCGAAATGGAAGGTGGTAGAACTATCATGGATGGGTTCCTTTTGCTGAAGCGATGGGTTGGTTTTTAAACGAGTGTATTAATCTCCGTTGCTAAATGATGTCGGTGTCGTGAAAACCACCTCCTCTGGCTTTAAGGTCGGTCCCTGGTTGAGCTGCTCTGAACCCCATCCTGCTCCTCACGCAGACCGTGCTCTGGTTTCGGTGCTGGATGGGGCTCCATCTCCCACCTTCACAGCCCGCCCATCCCTCTCTCTGCAGCCTCCTCTGGTCCAAGCCATCTTCAACCGCGATGTAGAGGAAGTGCGGTCGCTGCTGAATCAGAAGGAGAATATCAATGTACTGGTGAGTGCTGCCCAGCCCTGCAGCTCAGACTGCACCCAGCCCCTGCTGTCCTTCCCAGGGCTGGGCTGATGGAGGGCTTTGGGGTGGGCTCTCTGCAGGAAGCTCAGAGCTGGGGGCTCCAAATGACCTTAGGATCCTGCCGCTGTTTGGTGCGCTTTGTCCCGTGGGCTCCATCGTGTAAAATGGGGTGTGTGGAAGGATGGGGCTCCCAACCATCCCTGGAGAGCTCTTCCTGAAGCCTTCCATGGCGCAGAGCATGGCTGGGAGGCTCTGGGCTGTGTGGGAGGGCTCCCCGTGGAGGCTCAGCTCCGCCACGCTGCCGCTCCACCTTTTACTCCTTTGGGATGCTGACCCAGCAGAGTTTGGTGAGAACCATAAGGTTATTCCCAGTGGAGGGAGGAGAATTGGAGCTGGTTAGCAGAGCGTGCCTCGTGGGTGCCAGGAAATGCCGCTCATCTCTGGGACATCCCTATGGTGCACACACCATTACCTCCACTTGGACTGGTGCTGGCTCAGCAGCCACTGCGCTCCCAGCCCAAACACTGAGCCACCAGCACTGCTCTGTTCTGCTTCACTGCCTTGCTAGGGCTGTGGTGCTTGGCCCTGTGCTACCCCTACAGCACACGCTTGCCCGCTCCGCCACTTGCGGCAGAGCGTTGTGGCACAGTCTGCATCTGAAGGGCTGAGGGCTTCTCCCTGTGCCTGCCTGGGTCAGGGACTGGGCAGCGCTCCGTCCTCGCTGTGTGTGTTGGGATTGTTTTGCAGGGCTCTCGTGCAGCTGCCAAGGGAATAAAAACACGATTGTTAATGCGTAATTTCCTTCTGGCGTGCAGGTTGAGAGATGTTGTTGCTTGTTTGCTGACCTGCCAGCTGGGTTTCACTTTCACATCCTCCTGCCTGGCCGTGCCAGCTCAGCATGCTGCAAAAAAATGAGACCTCCACCATTTCCCAAACAGTCCTTAACCCGCTGAAAAAACAATTGCTTTTCTCCCCCAGCACAAAATGTGGGACTGGAAGCGAGTTGTGCTCCTCCAGCTTTCTCCTTGCTTGCTTCCCAGCTTTGGTACGTGGCACTTCCCCGAGGAACGCCTGAGCCGAGTGCCTTGAGGCAGAGGTTAGGGAGGGCCCAGCCCTGAGCAAACAGAAGTGAAAGGTGTTTTTTCTTCAGCTAATCCAACCAAGGCTCCTCGGAGAGGGGCTTTGCAAGCCTTGCTGGCCTCCAGCAGCAGGCTGCAGGAGCTGTCTGCAGTTCCCATAGTGGGAGGCTGCTTGTTTGGTGCAGCTTTCCCCATTGCGTGCCCTGAGCCGTCTGCGTGTGCTGTGCTGGGGCAGGAGGGGCTGTGCTGGGTGGTCCCCTGCCTTCAGAGCTGATGGCAGTTCCTGTTCCTTCCATCCTGCTCAGGACCAAGAAAGACGAACACCTCTGCATGCTGCTGCCTACATAGGAGATGTTGCAATCCTCGAGCTCCTCATACTGTCAGGTAAGGGCCAGGGCTCAGGCGCTTTGCTCGGCACTGGGGCTGCCTTTAGGGAATCGTTCTGATCCCTTCTGTGCTCAGAGGTGCGGAGCAGTAGGGGTCGGTCACCCTCCAAACAGCCCTGTGCTCATAATTAAGCCAATGGGTTTCCAGCCAGGGAAAGATTAGGAAATGTTGCTGTAATCCTAAGAGGTTTGTTCACACGTTGAAGCATCGTGGAGCTGAACTAACAGAGGTGGGCACCCAGCCAGGAGGGAGCTGCGTGCTGAGGCTCTGCTGTGGCTGTTTGGCTCGGTGGGGAGCTGGCATTCTGGGCGGTGCAGTCACTTCACTCTGCCTTGCTGCATCCTTTGCATTGCACTGGCACAGCCTCCAAGGGATGTAGCTTGTTGCTGGGCTCTGTCCTCACCTAAAGCTCAGCACAGTCCCTTTTTGCAGCAGGGCTGGTGCTCGTGCCTGCGGGAGCCCCATGTGACAGCATCCACGGCAGCAGTGGGTCACCTCTGTTCCCTGACCATCTCTCGTTCTTCCTCAGGTGCTAACGTTAATGCAAAGGACACTGTTTGGCTCACCCCGTTACACCGCGCTGCGGCTTCTCGCAACGAGGTATGTGCCGATGGAGGAGGAATGCTTCTCCTTCTCTTTCCATCTTTCCTGACTTTGGCTTGGATGGGTGTTCTTGTTGGAGCAGAGAGAGGATGGCCTTGTAATCCAGATGCTTATAGTGAGAGCTGGGGAAGATCCCCTCCGTTCCCTCCATCCTTCAGGAGCCAGCACATGGGTTTTCCCCACGCTGCCCTCCTGCCTTTTCTCCCTTCCAAAGGGCTTTGGGTAATCCAGCTTAATGTTTCTTTGAGGGATAATGGGGCTCCCTCTCTCTTTTTGGAGCCGATTCCAAGAGATCTCGTCGGAAAGATTTCCTGACATTTGGCTTTTGTGGGCTTAACTTCAGCCCACTTAACTTTGTCCTGTTTCGAGTTACTTGAGAGCAAGAAATGTTGCGGTCGTGTTGGTTGGAGCCAGGGATCAGCAGCTCTGAGTCTGACACGCAGGGCAAGTTACCACACATCGACTGGCTTCATGGATTGTCTAATTGGCAGCAGGCAGGAGATGAAATGTGTGAGCGTAAAGCTCTGCCCAAGGCGTTTGCTGTGGGCTGTGAGCGTGTGTGGACGGTCGCTGCGTATCCAGAAGGCAGAAGGTGCTGTGAATGCGGGGCTGCGGCACACGGCCTCTCCCAGCAACAGGGGGAGATCCTTATAGAATGCAGGTCAATGGGTTATGTTTGTCATGCTTCTGGGTGCTCTGCACCTCCTTAGTTGCAAATGAGCCCTCACTGACGGTTCAATCCCGTGGCTCAGATGTGTTTCTCCCATGCCCGTGCCCCCATGCAGCTGCATTTCACGGCTGTGCTTGGGTGGGATGAGCCCATGGGCTCCAACAGGCTGAGTGAGAGCTCTCCCTTCTTCTGCTCCTGCCAGAAAGCACTTCACCTCCTCCTGAAGCACTCGGCAGATGTCAATGCCCGCGACAAGTATTGGCAAACGCCTCTGCATGTCGCTGCTGCCAACCGGGCCACCAAGTGTGTGGAGGCCATCATCCCCCTGCTGAGCACTGTCAATGTCGCGGACCGCACGGGCCGCACTGCGCTGCACCACGCCGTGCACAGCGGCCACCTCGAGGTGGGTGATGGGGCTCAGGGGCAGTGCCTCACTGCGTCCTCTCCTGCGTCTGGGCTGCTCCTCGTGGCACTGGAGGGGATGGAGCGGCAGCCTCGCCCCTCACGCTGCTTTTCTCTACCCAGATGGTGAACCTGCTGTTAAACAAAGGGGCCAGCCTGAGTACTTGCGACAAGAAGGATCGCCAGCCCATCCACTGGGCAGCTTTTCTGGGTAGGTTCCCCAGCAGGCATCACCCTCGTTTCTTCTCCCCTGTTCCACGAGGATTCACCTTGCAGTGCTCCCTGCAGCCGCAGTGCTTGTGTGCCCATCGGCTCTCACCCTTCTCCCTCCCGCAGGGCATTTGGAAGTTCTGAAGCTGCTGGTGGCCCGTGGAGCTGATGTGATGTGTAAGGACAAGAAGGGCTACACCCTGCTGCACACGGCGGCAGCCAGCGGGCAGATCGAAGTTGTGCGTCACCTGCTGCGGCTGGGCGTGGAGGTGAGCCCACGGCTGGGGGGGTCTGGGAGCTGGAGGGGGTGGTAACGTGGGCTGCTTCATGGCTGCTTCCCCCCCCACCCACCTTTTTTTCCTCCTTAATCCCCAAATCCTTTGGGTTTGCTCCTCCTGCAGATCGACGAACCAAATTCCTTCGGTAACACTGCACTTCACATCGCCTGTTACATGGGCCAAGATGCCGTGGCCAACGAACTGGTCAATTACGGCGCCAACGTCAATCAGCCTAACGAGAAGGGCTTCACCCCTCTGCACTTTGCTGCTGTCTCCACCAATGGGGCCCTGTGCCTAGAGCTCCTCGTCAACAATGGGGCCGACGTCAACTTTCAGGTCTGGTGCTGAGGGGCTGAGCCCTGGGTTGGGGACGTGGGAATCCACTGCCCTGGGTGGGAGCTTGGGGTGGTGACGGGAGCCTGATGCGACCCTGCTTCTGCTCTCCACAGAGTAAGGAAGGGAAGAGCCCCTTGCACATGGCTGCCATCCACGGGCGGTTCACGCGTTCGCAGATCCTCATTCAGAATGGTGAGTGGCTGCTGCTTTCTGGGTTACCCCATCCTTCCGCTGTGCTGCTCAGTGCCTCCTCCAGGGTCTCCCTGCCTGTTTGCTCTGAAGGTCTGTGAACTCTGCAGTGATGGCTCAGAGTCACTGCTGTTTCATGGGGGCTGCTGCCCCATGCTGACTGGGGCAGTGGAGGGGCGCACAAGCTCCTAAGGGCAGTGAGTGCAGAGCAGAGCATTGAAATTCCAGTCAGGTCAGAGAAGCTGAGGCCAAAGGCCTGCTGCTGTGGCCATCCTGAAAGACAGTATTCCTGTGGGAGGGCAGCAGGCTTGGCAGCACTCCAGGGGTTCAGCCAGAGATCGGGGGACTGAACACATCCCTTCCTGGGGGACAAGGGGAGATCTAATGCCCCAGGCTGGCAGGTGGGCTCCCAGCACAGACAGCAGCTTGCAGTTCTCCTGCACGATACAGAATGGACTCGAGTGATCAGCCACATCCCTGAGATGGGACGCAGCCATCGGAACAGCCTGGGCCTCTTGTTCATCACTCCCAGCACAGTCTGAGCCTCTTTCAGAGGCTTCCTGGGACTAGAGTGCAGAGATCCACTGGTAACGCTTGGCTTTCCCTTTCCAGGCAGTGAGATTGACTGTGCTGACAAATACGGCAATACCCCCCTCCACGTTGCTGCTAGATATGGCCATGAGCTGCTAATTAGTACTTTGATGACGAATGGTGCTGACACTGCAAGGTAAGGAAGAACTCTTCCCTCCCTCTGCCTCCTTGGGCTGGAGGATGCGTGGACAGCCCACACTGACCCCATTCCCTCTCCTGGCAGGCGTGGGATCCACGACATGTTCCCTCTGCACTTAGCTGTTCTCTTTGGATTTTCAGACTGTTGTCGTAAGCTACTTTCCTCAGGTGAGTGGCTCGGCTGTCCCCTGCCCATGGAGGCACTGGGGTGAGACCCATAATGCCCTGACTCCTTGCCCTCTGCCCTGCAGGTCAGTTGTACAGTATCGTCTCCTCGCTGAGCAACGAGCACGTGCTGTCTGCAGGCTTTGATATCAACACACCTGACAACCTTGGGAGGACTTGCCTCCACGCTGCTGCTTCTGGAGGGTGAGCTGAGCACTGCCTGCCCCTGGGTGCTGTGCCCGGCTTTGGCAGGCAGCAGAGATGTATGTTCAGAGCCAGGAATGGAGAGGGACACCTCTGGGCCCTGTTGCGTTGTTGATTCTGATTCATCCCAGCCTCTGCACCCTGGGACTATTTGCCTTTATTTAATGCAGAGCTGTAATGCTGACTTGGCTGAGACTGGGGAAGGGTTCCCAAACTGATGTCCGAAGAGCAGCAGGGTTTAGCTGGCCATGTAAATGCCTCACATTGTTCAGTTTCACCGTGTGGTGCAGGACAGCACTGGTGAGGCAGGAGGCACAAGAGGGTGATTTCACTAGAGAGCAGGGAAGAGCTTTGTACGAGCAGCATCCAGCCATGGCTGGAGATGTGTGGCTGCATTGAGCTCCGCACAGCCGGGCTGTGTGGGTGAGAAGTGTAGCTGTCTTGTCTGCAACTAGGAGGAGTTAGCGTTCCTGCTGTGCTCCCTTCTCATCTGTGTCTAACTCGTCTCTCTAACTCCTGTAGGAATGTTGAATGTCTTAATTTGCTGTTGAGCAGCGGTGCTGACTTGAGGAGGAGAGATAAATTTGGAAGGTAAGCATGCTGTGGGCATTGCAAAGGTAGTTCCTCTGCAGCAGCTGGGTTTGGGCTGGGCTTTTCCCACATCTGCACGTGGTGTTTAAAGCCTCACAGCGGTAGAGTCGGGCTGAGCTGGGGTTTAGGAGGTGATGCCAGCTGAGACTGGGCAGGCTGATGGCTTGGGCTCGGTATCAGAAGGCAAAATACGGCCTCCAGGGAGGTTTTTGGAGCTAGTGCCCTGCCTACGCTGCCTTCTTAACCCCATATCTCCCCCAGGAGTCTGGCTCTGGCTCTTTAGATGGAGCAGCTGACCCAAAAGTGGGGTGCAGCTCAGCAGCTGGGATGGGCAGCTCCCTGGCTCCTGCCAATGCCCTGCAGGTTTCTCTGTGGCAATCAGTACTCCTCAGCCCTTTCTCCTTTCCCCTCCCCAGGACTCCACTGCACTACGCAGCTGCCAACGGCAGCTATCAGTGTACGGTGACATTGGTCACTGCAGGAGCCAGTATTAATGAGGCTGACTGTAAAGGCTGTACTCCCTTACACTATGCTGCTGCTTCGGACACGTACAGGAGGTGAGTGTGCGCCCTGAGTGGGGGGATGCCCTGCTGTGCCCTGGCCACCTCCTCAAGCGGTGCCTTGTGAGAAAGGGGTGCCTCATGGAGGTAGGAGAGGATGATCAGTGAACTCATGGGAGCTTATGACCTTTCAGAGCAGAGACTCATTCAGGAAACAGCCATGACACTGATGAGGAGCCACTGAAGGAGTCCAGGATGAAGGAGGCATTCTTGTGAGTCGATGCAGCCCCTGTCTGGCTGTTGGTTGTGGTTCACCCTTTCCCTGGGCTATACCTCACTTGTGCTTACGCTGAGCTGAGCTGCAGTGAGGAAACACCTGCTGGTTCTTGAGCAAACCTGGCCATCACCCCAGCCCTCATCCCCAGGGTGTCTGCATGCACTCCTTGTCCAGCATGAATTCATACAGCATCTGCTCTCAGATCAAGCAGGGGGTTCCTTCCTGGGCATGCTTCTCTACTCTCACTGCTTTCCTGATCTCCCTTTCTCTCTCTTGCAGTTGTTTAGAGTTCTTGCTGGATAATGGTGCTGACCCATCCCTCCGGGACAAACAGGGTTATACTGCTGTCCACTATGCAGCTGCATATGGCAACAGGCAGAACCTCGAACTGGTGAGTAAAGCAAAGCGCTGAGTGCTGCAGGAGATGGGGGAGGCCCCCACGAGGTCCCCTGGAGCCTTGCAGTGTCCAGTTGGGTGCACTGTAAGCACTGCAGTGCCGACATTTGTCTTTCTTTGTGTTTCTGCTGTCGCAGCTCCTGGAAATGTCTTTTAACTGCCTGGAGGATGTGGAAAGCACCATTCCAGTCAGCCCTTTGCACTTAGCTGTAAGTACGGCTGGCCCAGCCCCAGGGTGGCAGAGGGCACTTGGCTCTGTGCTGGGTTTCGCTGTGCCCTGCAGAGCTGCTGCTCCCCGGCAGCGTGGGCTGGGCCAACACATTGGCCAGAGAGCTGCATGGGGCAAAACAGGAAGGGAGGCAGCAGCCTGGGACCTGGCTTTTCCCACAGGCCATAGCTCGAAGTCCCTTTGATTTGCATTTGAGGCTCTTTGCTTTTTCTGTTTCATGGCCACCTCGTCTGTGTGCGGGCAGGGGTGGGGTGGGAGCGCAAACAGAGGGCAGCAGAACCATCCCAGGGTTGCATCTCTTTCTGGACGCTGCTTTGACATCCCGTGTTCTGTCCTCAGGCCTATAATGGTCACTGTGAAGCCCTGAAGACACTTGCTGAAACCCTCGTGAACCTGGACGTGCGGGACCACAAGGGGCGGACAGCCCTGTACCTCGCCACAGAGAGAGGCTCCACTGAGTGCGTGGAGGTGCTCACCAGCCACGGCGCGTCTGCCCTGGTGAAGGAGAGGAAGAGGAAGTGGACCCCTCTCCATGCTGCAGGTAATGAGGCTGGGGGCTGTGAGGGAGCCAGGGATGCTCGTTTACCCATTTCCCAGCTGCTTGTTAGGGAAGGGGAAAGGGCTCTGGCTCAGGGCAATGCCTGTAGTCAGTATGGGAACGGTGCTGTGCCACACCTGCAGAAGCTGAGGGCCCAGTTGCCCAGCAGCAGTTGGGAGAGGACACCAGTGGCTTCTGCACACACGTGTTTGCAGCTCAGCCTGTGCATGTGCTCATCAGCCCTGTAGCCTAGCAACCATGTAATGAGTTTGCTCAGCCACGTGTGCCTGGCTGCTGAGCACGAGCCTGCACCTTTGGTGTATGGTGACAGCTGGAAGGAGGGACTCATCAGTGCGGGTTTGTGACTCCTTTCCTCTGCTGTCTCCAGCTGCCAATGGGAATACTGATTCCCTGCACCTCCTGATAGACAGCGGGGAGCGGGCAGACATCACCGATGTCATGGACATCCACGGCCAGTGAGTTTGTCTGCGTGTTTTTCTGGGGCTGCATCACAGGGTGGTGGGGTAGACTTGAGGGCAGCGCTTGAGCCCAGCACAACGCCAAGCCCTCTCCTCCCCACAGAACCCCACTGATGCTGGCGATCATGAACGGCCACGTTGACTGTGTCCACCTCCTCCTGGAGAAGGGATCCACAGCTGACGCAGCCGACAAGAGAGGAAGGACCGCTCTGCATCGGGGGGTGAGTGCATCTCTGGGGGTGCCTGGAGCCCTGCAGCTTCTGTTCTGATGTCTCCTGCATGGGGGCTGCTTGGAGGACAGGCAGGTGTCTCCTATTGCCACAGGAGTCCTTGGTGAAAGAGCCCAATTCCTCTTCCTGAAAAGCAGCGTTTGAGAAGGAAGCTGTGGAAGGAGGGGGTAGCTCTGTTGTTAAATGATGGAAGGAGGTCTGACCTTGTCCTCTCTTCTGGCACAGGCTGTGACGGGCTGTGAGGACTGCCTGGCTGCTCTGCTGGACCACGATGCCTTCGTTCTGTGTCGGGATTTCAAAGGCCGGACCCCGATCCACTTTGCATCGGCGTGCGGGCACTTAGAAATCCTGAGGACCTTGCTGCAGGCAGCCCTCTCTACTGACCCTCTGGACTCTGTGGTGGACTACAGTGGTTACTCACCAATGCACTGGGCTTCATACAGTGGTAAGAACCGGGACTGGGCTCCATCCCCCCTCTGCTCTGACTGGGTGCTGATGGCCTTACGTCTTTCTCTTCTTACAGGGCATGAAGATTGTCTTGAATTGTTACTTGAACACAATCCATTTGCATACCTAGAAGGAAACCCCTTTACTCCATTGCACTGTGCAGTGTAAGTGGTGCTGGGGACTGCCCTGGGTTCTTCTCACCAGGTGACATGGGAGAGGGGTACAGGGCCAGAGCAGGCTGGAGCCTGCAGATGGAGCTCTAAACGCTGTCCTGCTCGCCAAGGACTCCTCTCTGGGTGGCAGTAACAGCTCAGGGTTATACAACCCTCTTGTCCCAGCTCCCCTGTGGCAGAGATGTGGCTGCCAGACCACGGGAGGGCCTCCAGGAGCTGCAGGGCATCTGTCTCATTGGCTGTGTGCAGCGCAGCCAGGGCTGGCATGCATGAGATCCACGCCAGCTTGGTGGAGCTGCTGAGGTGGGAGGGTCAGCCACTGGAAAGCTGACAGCACAGGGATGTGCAAAGCAGTTCTGTGACGTCGTGTTGTGATTCCTTGACTGTCATCAAAAAAGATAAAGGGTGTTTTACCCTAAGCAACGCCAGACTAGCTGCTGTTGGCTCTTGAGCCCCAGGAGCCTGCTCCTCATTCCAACTGCAGCCATGCTAATGCTGCTGAGTCTTGTTCTAACTTTCCTTCTCGTCCCCACTGCAGAATTAACAACCAGGACAGCACTGCTGAAATGCTGGTGGAAGCATTAGGTGCCAAGATTGTTAATAGCAGAGATGCCAAAGGAAGGTGAGCACAGACTCGTTGCTCTCTGTGATGCTGCTGAGTGGTGGCTGTGACTCCTGCAGCTCTTCCTTTTTGCTGTGGCCATGGGGTTCCCACCAGGAGAGTGGCACCAGTGCTACCTGACCTGACTTAGAGTCTGCCTGGTGGAAGCTCGCTGAGGTGGCTGTGGGAGGAAATGGCCACACCCGGTGGAGAAAAGCAATTCTGCTGTTTCTGCTCTTCCCCTGACATGAAATCATAGAATCATAGAATGGTCTGGGTTGGAAGGGACCATTAAGATCATTGAGTTCCAATTCTGATGTCCCTGGACATGTCTTCAGGCCTAGGCAGTCTTGCTGGGGTGCATTCTGTGCCCTTCTCTTTACCTGAGCTCTCCTTTTCCCAGGACACCCCTTCACGCTGCTGCCTTTGCAGACAACATCCATGGTTTACAGCTGCTTCTGCGCCACCAAGCCGAGGTGGACACGACTGACAAGCTGGGGAGGACTCCCCTCATGATGGCCTCTGAGAACGGGCACACTGCAGCAGTTGGTACGTGGTCAGCAGCCAACCCCTTCCCCAGGCACTGCCAGTTGTCAGAGGGCTGCCATCACACGGCATTGCTGTCCCACGTTTTGCAGCAGTGCCTGGGACCTCTCTGGGGGGAGTGGAGGGGTTTGCTACTTGGGGACTGCTGTGTTTTCAGCTGTTCCTGGGACTGTCAGCCACACCAATGCAGCTGTTTTCCCCAATATGGGTTGTAGACCCCTCTGCTTCCTCTGGGGTCCTTTGGAGCCAGGCTGTGCCACTCCTGCCACTCAGTATGTGGCTTCTGCCCCCACTGCTGTGGTCTGAGCTTCAGTGTCTAATGGCAGCCATCTCTCCTCATTTCAGAGTTCCTGCTGTACCAAGCAAAAGCAAATATAACTGTGCTGGATGTCAACAAGAACACAGCTCTTCACCTGGCCTGCAGCAAGGTAGGGAGCCAGAGCCCAGAGACATTGCAGGGAAGGGAGTGTAGGAAACAGCAGCTCTCTTTGCAGGCTCTTCTGAAGTGGTGAGCTGATCCAGAAGGATGTGTTTAGGGAATGTCTCTGAATCCCAGGGAATTGCTTTGGTGCTTTGACAGCACCCAGCTCCCATCTGCTGTGCTTGCTGCCTGTGCACTATAAACAGTTCACTCTCCTTTCCAGGGTCATGAAAAGTGTGCCTTGTTGATCCTGGGGGAAACCCAAGACCTTGGCCTTATCAATGCAAGTAACAGTGCTCTGCAGATGTGAGTATTTGGACAGCTGGCACCGATGGCAGGGGGGGTGGGGGTGGAAATCGGGGCTTTGCAGGGGGAACGGTGAGGCCTGGGTGAGAGGAGAAGGAGAAAAGAGGATGGTGGAAGGAGGTGCACTTGTTTGGTGCATTCAGAGAGCACTCAGACTCAGTGCCTGCCCTAATTCCAACACGTGCACTGCTGTGGGAGGGTGGTTCTGCTGCCCCAGGGCCTGGTTGCTGCATCGTGGCCCCAGCCTGCACCTGACCAGTCCCTCCCCTCCCCAGGCCGCTCCACATCGCTGCACGGAATGGGCTGGCCACCGTTGTCCAGGCCCTGCTCAGCAGAGGTGCCACCGTGCTGGCTGTGGATGAAGAAGGTACGTGTTGCTCGCGGGCATCCAGGCCCTGTGTGGGGCTCAGGGACTGCATAGGGAGGTGATTGGCCAGCGTTGGGAGGATTTCCCATCCCGTCTGTGCTTGAGCTGCATGTACTCAGTCAGAGTGAAGATGCTGACACCCCGTCAGCCCCTGTAAAAGCATTCCCGGGTCCCAGAGGGGTTTCAGATATGTGTCTCTTGACCTTGTGTATCTCCTGGGCTCGCTTGCCCAGGTGCCAATCCAGCCCAAGCTGTTGATAAGCCATTGACTCACTTGCAAGTTGGCAGAAGGTGGTTGTTGCCACCAGAAGCTGTTTATCCCAGCAGTTTTTGTTCTGCTGGAGCACCTTTAAGTTGTGAAAAACATCATTAGGTCTGCCCCGCTGCCAGGGCTTCTGAGGCTTTTGTAATTCACCTCCTGCTGATCCCGGCACGCTTCAGAGCAGTTGCAGAAATGGCAAGGATCACCAGTGCCCGGAAGCAGGGTCCTTTGAGATATGAACAGAAGTCCACGCGGGGGATGAAAGCTGCCCCTTGCAGGGCACTGGGTGACATGGAGTGAGAAAGCAAAAGGCTTTCCCTTCCCCTCCTTCCCTCCAGCTTGTGCCGGGGGTCCTGGGGAGCAGCCCCTTCACCTCCGGCTCTGTCCTAGGTCATACCCCAGCCTTGGCATGCGCCCCCAACAAGGACGTTGCCGACTGCCTGGCACTTATCCTCTCCACCATGAAGCCTTTCCCACCTAAAGACGCCATCAGCTCTTTCAGCTTCAACCTCCTCAAGAACTGCGGCATTGCAGCCAAAACCGCGGCCTGCGGGGCCCTGCCCAATGGCAGCACCTGCCCCTACAGCAAGGACCGGCACAATGCCATCGGCTTAGACGGCTGTTACTCGGAGTAGCTTAAACTATGGGTGACCTAATATCTTATTATATTTATTTAGAAATTCTATAAATATAGGGCACTTTAAAGGAGAACAAGACTGGGCAGGCCTTCTAGCATGGCCGAGTAGACCAAGAGTTCAACGCTTCCTCTCCTTCTTGCTGGAGCACTGGTGTGTTGCTAGTGCTGCTCGTTGCTGTATTGAGGGGCTGGCAGTGCTGCCCCAATGGCACGGGGCTGCCCTGAGCACCACGCCACGCTCCTCCAGCTGTTTGCATCCCTCGCGTGGCATCCACCGCTTCCCTTGGGCTGCGTGGCCACAGAGAACCAAAATGAGAAAAACTCTCAATTTAAAACAAAACAAAACAAAAAGCAGCTGATTGGGACCATCAGTTGGGCTGCAGACGGGGAGAGGATTTGGCTCCCAGCTTTTGGGGGTGGATTGAAATCGGTTCCATTGGCGTCCCCATGCTGTCTGCAGGCTGGAACGGGGAAGCCTGAACTCTTGGTGGGGTGTGGGGTTTGGGATCGGGGTGGTCTTGCAGCCGCTGGGGTGGGTGCTAGCTCCTGGCCAAGTGCCACTGTAATGCTCCTCTCTGAGACACTTTTCTCTCATGCTCATCCTTCGATTCCAATACAAACACTTGAATCAAGATCTACTGTACCTGGGACACTAAAATACCCTTTTGGCAGCTGTCATTTTTATGCAAAAACGGGTGCTGCTGCCCAACTCCGCGGTCTGCGCGCCGCGGCCGCGCTGCTGGAACCTCGCTCCCCACACCAGGCACTTTAGGGATTCTGTTGGTTTTCTGTTTTGGGGGGTTTGTTTTCTTCCTCTTGACAAAATGTCGGATCCTAAGAGACGATTCCTTGATTTCTTTTTGGAGTTTTTGTTCTCTGTGTTGCATGGCCGTTCCCATGCGAGAGTCAGTGTTGCTTTTTTTCTTCTTTTTAAAGAAAAAAAGAAAAAGGTTATTTATAAAGAAACAAGCATTTACCTTTAAAAAAAAAAAACAACAAAAATCTAAAAAAAAAAAATCTGAAACTTTTAGCCTTTAAATAAGGAAGAAAATGCACTTCAGAGTCCTTATTCACAACCCTGATAGGTCTGTATTTATTTTTCTAATGCAGCATGTTGGCAGGTTTTATTAGCGTTGCATGTATGTGAGATCGTTGGGTTTTTTTTGTTGTTGTTTCGGGTTTTCTTTTCTAATTTTAGAGATCATATTTATAATGCAGGTTTGAAGCATTCGAGAAACGTTGCACTGTTGGTTTTTTCTTGTTTTGTTTTTGTGGTTTTTGTTTTTGTTTTTTTCTTCTGAATTACTGTAACAGTATCACGTGCAAAAGCGATACTCTTTGCTCCATATCACGAGTCTGTGCAAAGCCAAAGACTGGGCACTGAGAAAGGGATGGGGCTGATGGGGACGGGCAGCCCACGGTTGGCATCTGCTGCTGACTCCGTGTCTGGGCTGGGTGAGGCCCTGGGAGAGAGAGCAGGCCCTGGGAAAGCTGCAGCCTGCTCATGGCCTGCTTGGTTCCCGCTTGTGGCCTGCTCAGGGCTGTTTGTGGCATGTTTGTGGCCTGCTCAGGGCCTGCCTGCGGTGTGTTCACAGCCTGTTTGTGGCCTGCTTGGGGCCTGCTCATGGTCTGTTTAGGGCTTGTTCAAGGCCTGCTCATGGCACGTTTGGGGCCTGTTTGGGGCCTGTTCATATCTTGCTCATGGCCTGCTCATGGCATGTTTGGGGCCTTTGTGCGGCCTGTTGATATCCTGCTCATGGCCTGTTCTTGGCCTGTTTGGGGCCTGTTCATATCTTGCTCATGGCCTGTTCTTGGCCTGTTCTTGGCTTGCTTTCAGCCTGCTCAGGGCTTATTTGTGGTCTGCTCATGGCATGTTCACAGCCTGTTCATAGCCTGCTTGGGGCCTGCTCATGTTCTGCTCATGGCCTGTCTTTGGCCTCCTTGTGAGGCCTGTTCATGTTCTGCTCATGGCCTGCTCATTGCATGTTAGGGGCCTGCTTGGGGCCTGTTCACATCCCATTCACAGTTTGTTTATGGCCTGCTCATGTTCTGCTCATGGCCTGTTATTGGCCTGCTCGTGTCCTGTTCATGGCTTGCTTGCGGCCTGCTTGGGGCCTGTTTGTGGTCTGTTCATGGCCTGCTCGGGGCCTGTTTGTGGTCTGTCTACGGCATGTTCATGGCCTGCTCGGGGGGCCTGCTCACGGCCTGTTTACAGCCAGTTTGTGGCCCGCTCAGGTCCTGCTCAGGTCCTGCTCCTCCCATCCCATCCCTCCCACTCCTGCGGTGCCTCTCGGTTCTGCATAGCATAGGAAGGAAAGCGTTTCTGTAACCAAAACAGCATCTTTTGTTTCTTGTTGCCTGTTGGAAGTTGCTCTCTGTCGCGTTGGTGCAGGCCGTCCCTGGGCAGCGGGATTCAGCGCCTGTTGCACTGCGGCTTTCTTTTACCAAAGCCCAACCCTCAGAACCAAATAGGGAGCGGCAGCCCTGGCCTTTGGCTGTCGAGCACATGCTTTGTGTCTCACACAGGAGTGTCCCCGCTGATGCTCCCTGGTGCCCCGGTAGCGGTGCCACGGTGCAGGCCGTGCTCCTTTGCTTCTCTGCCCCCAGCTCGGGGCTCCCCGCTCACCCCCACACCCCCCCAGTTCCTCCAGCTTGAAGGAAAGTGTTAACCTTTCTGCACCGAATACCTCAGTTGGGAACCAGAACTCACAAAACTTGAATTAAAAGGTCCTTTTTGAAGATCCTTTTCAGTATTCTGCAGAGAAGAACTGGAAAAAAAAAGAGATTTGTTTACATGGCTGTCGAGCCCACGCTTGCTGCCCGTCGCGTCCTTTTATCTCCCGGCTCCTCACCGATGGCCGTCGCCTTTCCCTGCGGGGTGGGAGAATGGGTCCAAAGTCCCCACCTCCGTGGCCACGGAGCACCAGGCTGTGCCGGGGCCGTGGGGTGGTGGCAGAGCTCAGACTGCCGGGGCCGGGAACAGACGTCGTCTGGCCGGTGCGTGTTGGTCCATCACAGCTTTTTCTGTAGCCAGGGCAGGAGAATCCCTTAGAGCACACAGAGCACGCTGCTTTTCCTTCCCTCCCTTATATTGTTTTTTTTTTTCTTCCAGTCTTGTGTTTTTTTCAGCTTCTTTTTCCAAACCCGATCTCTTTTTGCCTTCTATCCACGCTGTGTGTTGTCACCCGTCGCTCAACGCCACCACTGAACTATGAGACAATCAATGTGATCTCTGTAAGGGCTTCTCCATTTCCTCTCTGCAGCACCGTGCTTTACGTGGATGCGTTCTTTGCTCTTAGCGAGGAGTTTTTTCTCCCCTCCCCTCGTGTCTTATTATTAATAATGATGATGATAATAATAATGACAGTGGAGTGAAAGGAGGTTT
>PPHD01013616.1:4241-17214 GCA_002909625.1 Bambusicola thoracicus | reverse complement strand
TTTGTTTGTTTGTTTTACTCCAGGTTTATCACAAAATACATAATGCTAGGGTTTTAAATTTGACACACAGAAAATATCTTCTGAGAGGCTGTGTTGTTCTCTTCTGGACTGATGCTATTTTCTCTGATTATAATCTATATTATAGTGGGTGATGAGAGTTGACTGGTGTTTTAGGTGATGGTGCTGCTAAATTGCATACTGATGCCAGAGTACTTTTCCTTTTGCATTATTTTCTATTTCATTTTAAGGTTTTCTTCTCCTGTTTTTCTAATTTTTAAATTACAAACCAGTAAGCTTCCAACGTGCTTAGTCTCATCGACTATAGTTTATTTAGCACCCACAAGTATATATGAGCAGTTCATATCAAATTATTCTTTATGAAGATTGTTGCCTCTAATGTGCCTTTTTTCTCTGAATCTCCTCCTCATTTGTCTACATTTATTAGCTCCCATTGAAGTTCTTGTCTTTCTCAGTCTTCTCTAAGGAAGCACATGTGGTTAATTAAACTGGCTTGACTAGTATACGGAATCACGTAGGTTCCTGCCAGTTCCTTTGTGCTTACAAAGCATCCAGTTCTTTCCTTGAAATTGGCAATTTGAAAGTGTTCCTCAGATTTGGGCATCAGATTTTTTACCATTTAGTCCAAACAATTAAAAAATGCCAGTGCTAATAATGTCCAGTGTAAGATTATTTCCAGTCTGGCAATGGATCTTTTTTTTTTTTCCTCTGTGAAGGAAAAATAAATCCTATCTCCTAAATACCAAATTACTCACAGTAGCCTTTAATCCTTATCCCATTACATGTCTCCTTAAAAGCTTCATAAAAAATCCTTCACAAAATGATGCCTTGATACCCTGAAGGAAGTCTAAGTACTGCTTTGTCTTTATTATTTTGCTGGCATAGCTGGAAACATTTGCCTCACTTTGTACTCTCTACAAAATTTAAAGTGAGCTGATAGAGCAAAGAAAAAAAACAAAGAGATTCCTAAAACATAAAATAAATCATTAACCACTTACTCCTGTAGAGACCATGTTGTTTTTCAGTCTTTTTGCCCTTTGGAAAACAAAACTAAATTCTATCCTCTGTCTCCTACTCTCTGTTAAGTATTGCAGTTGTGAGACAGTTTCTCATTAGGAATGAACAAAAATTTTTGTAAATAACATTTCCCTTCTTTTCCCTTCTATCATCCTGTGTCCAAAACCAGCAGTAAGTGAAAGGACTTCCAAGTGCAACTATTTCAAATAGATTGAAACCCTTCTATAATACATAACAAGTCTGCTTTTCTCCCTGAGGATTTATTAATTTAAAAAATTCTCTGTATGTACTAGTTTGTTTCTACTTAAAAAATAGCCTCGAAGGATATGTTAGAAATTTACAGCACAAATAGCTCTTCCTGCAGGGAAACAGTACTGTTAACTACAGAATAACATAGGCCATCCTACAGGGGTTTAACACTCATTTCCGATGCTTGATGTTCAAGTAAGCAAAGGTCTTGCTGATACTGTTATGGGACATTTTGACTGATTGCTTTCCAAAATTCTTTAAGTGCTATTTTCTGTTTTAGTGCAAGGATTTATGTTTGATTGTTAAAACACAACGCAATTGTTTTCAAAAGCCGTACTCAATACAGTATTACTAAACTATCTATGCCATGTATTCCTACTACTTTGTTTCTGATCATCTGGTTTATACTACAGTAAACTTAACATAGATTCACTGTGTGGACTTTTCAGATATCAAGTTCAGTAGGTTATTTTTGCTCCAGAAACCAAGAAAACTTGCCTTCTTGGAAAATGAAACAATTGATTCATGAGGAAGGGAGCTACCGAAGATTCCTGTATCACAGACCTATGGAGCAAGACACAGAACATCTGGAAATAAATTTGTGCTCACTAAGTATGCTAAAGACTTGTTAGATCAGCAAGTTTTATGCTACATATAGATAAATTCTTAAGTGCTAGAAGGAGTACTTCCAATTTAAATGAATTTAAATTATGTTTATATAGTTTACTGTTTAATATACTTTACAGATATTTACAGTCTTATTTAGAGGACCTCCTTGAAGATGACCTTTTTTTTTTCCCTGTCATAATACTTTGACTTTAAGATTTTCAGAAAGAAAGCAGATTCTCTACAAAGGTTTAGTGATGTGATTTGTGTCTTTCTGAGTGGGAGTGTTACATGTTTGTCAACAATTTACGTAATCTTATAAATATTTATTTATTTATTTTCCTGTTTGCTGAATATTTCTAACTGACTAAGGGTTCCTCTAGAGCTTTTGCCATGTAGTTTAATCTTCATCCTACTGGGAAAGCATTTTCAAATAACATCTTCTCTGATTTGCATGATTTTTATTTGAGTTGTTTTTATTATTCTTATTATTTTGTTTTGTTTTGTTTTGTTTTTCCTGTTTTGGTTGTTGATTTGTTTAAGTATTTTTTCTAAACTCTTTCACCTCTGAGAAGCTTTTTGCTTTGCTAATAATCATCTGCTCTTTTGTAGATAATTATATTCACAGGAACAAAAGCAGTTTAACTGAAAAGCTAAACATTGGTATTTTTACTATGATGTAAACATATTGTTTAATTTTGAGAGGAAAATCGGGAAAATCTTCCATTACTTACATGAATAAGAGGCAAACTTTTATTTGGGTGACTATTACTTGTTCTAAATTATAAGAAATTCACAGTGCCTAAGGATTTTTAATGTTAAAACAATGTAATGTAGAAAATGAAATTTCTGTAATAGAAACATTCAAGAAAGGCATTTTTATTATTTTTTTTTCCTTTATATCTTATTGCTGCAGTGCTGAGGAAATCCCTTTCACTACTGAATGATTCTGAGACTTATCAGATTCTACCTGGGCTGATATCACAAGAATACGCTCCTCCAGAGCAACCAAAAGAGTGCAGTAACCCCTGAACTGTGAAAGTGTACATTCCCTTTTTATTACCTGAGCAATTTTCTGTAGCTACCTACACAGCATGGTAGCAATGTGTCATAATAATATAAATGTACTACTTTATTTGTCGTCCTAGGGAAGTTTAGGATAACAAACCAGAAGTCATCATCTGTATCATATGGTTAAAAGGTCTCTTGGTGTGAGATGGGTGAGCAAACTTCTCCTCATAGGAAGGGAAGAGCAAGTCTGAGACTGCCTCATGAGAACAAATGTGTATAAGTCAGTGGGGCCAGACAGTATACATCCCAGGATTGTGAAGAAACTGGCTGATGTCACTGAGCCACTCCATCATATTTCAAAACTCATGTCTGTCTTGGGGCTGGTGCTCTTTAACATCTTCATCATAGATGACATAAAAGATGGGATCAAATGCACTGTCAGCAAGTTTGTGGATGGCACCAAGCTGAGTCGGTGCAGTTGATATGTCAGAGGGAAAGGATGTCATCCAGAAGGACTGTGATAAACTCAAAAGGTGAGCCAATGTGAATCTAATGAGGTTCAACAAAGTGCAAGGTGTTGCACTTGAGTCAGGGTAAGTACAGATATGTTCACAGACTGAGAGAATTCACTGAGAGCAAACTTGCCCTCGTGTGATCCCAGCTGCAGTACTGTGTCTAGACCTGAGGCCCCAACACAGGAAACATGCAGAACTTTTGGAGAGGGTCCAGAGGAGGGTCACAAAGATGATCCAAGGGCTGGAGCACCTCTCCTATGAAGATAGGCTGAAGGAACTGGGCTTCTTCAGCCTGTAAAAGAGAAGGCTGTGGGAAAACCTCATTGTGGTCTTCCAGTATTTAAAGGAAGTTTATAAACATGAGGGAAATAAACTTTTTTCATGTGTAGATATTAACAGGACAAGGGAAAGTGGTTTTAAACCCGGGGGGGGGGGAGAAGATTTAAATTAGATAACAGAGAAGCTTTTCACTGAGGTGCTGGAACAGGTTGCCCAGAGGGACTGTGAATATCCTGTCACCTGGAAGTGTTCAAGACCGGGCTGGATGGGGTTCTGGGACACCTGATCTATTGCCTGATCTAGTGGTTATAACCCCTGCCTGTAGCAGCGGGGCTGGAATTAGATGATCCTTGAGATCCCTTCCAACCCAAATCATTCTATGATTCTTTCAGCTTCCAGAAACAGAAAATTTTAGAACAGTCCTATGTATAAGCCAAGATCTGATCCAAGCTGTGAATGTGAAGCACATAGGTACTAGATTTGGTTCTTCGCTATGTGGTTTATAACAGAGGATTAAGACTTGCTCTATTCAAACATACTCTCCTTATCTCTGTTACACAGAAACAAGTAAAAACATTCTAAGACCTCTAATTCCTGTTCTTCTAGGAACCCTACAGATGCCTAATCTCTAGAAATATTAGCAGACTTCCAACTCCCCGTACTGTCTGCAATCACAACTCTTGTCTAAAAATTCCTCTGCTGAAAAGTGAAAGTGGAGCTGCCAGGCAGTTTAGTCAAAATGTTCAGCCATTTAGAAAGGCTTTTTAGGCCTCTACCAGGATTGTTCCCTGTCTGTCTGCACCCACTGTCTTCTACAGAAGTCATTGTGTGAGAAAAAAAAAAATGTGTGAGCTACAATGGTAAGTAATTTCTGTTTTTTTCTCTGTAATGTGAAACCAGCTCTTCATTATGCTTTTGTTCAGTTTCTCTCAAAGACAAAATGTTCATACTTTGATAAGTGACAAGCTTTTATGTGGTATCCATATAGGATGAAATTTTCCTGCTGACATGCCTTGATCATTAAATATCTTTCAGTATCTGTGTTTTATACAGCTCCTAAGATATGATATAGTTCGGTTACCCCAGGTTTTGTTTTTGTTTATTTGTTTGCTTTCCCCAATGTGTTACTTTCTGGGAACAGAAGATACTTTTTTCCCTAGGGCTGATTAGAAAGTATTGTTGGTAAATGGTGTTTGTGACCTAAGCTGACACTCCCTGCAGGAAATCATTGGGAAAGACTAACTATCTCAGAGGGACACATGGTCTGGGGAGCAAACAGTCATGCTGTATCACACTGAAATAACTTAATGAGACTGTAGGGTGGACAAGGAAATCTCATTTTTCCCCTTCTGTGATTTCTTGTAAAGATTCTATAACAGAAAACTATGACATAGCAGTGAAGAGAGGAGAATTTAGAATATTGGGGTGTTTGTTTTTTTTGTTTTGTTTTGTTTTGCTTGCTTGTTTGTTTGATTGTTTTAGTAGGAAACTGTTTTAACTTCATACAAAACAGATACATGGCTTTCACTGTTAGGTTGAAGGCAGTGTCAGCATTTCTACTTTGCAGTAACCCTCACCGTAACTTTATTGAGGAAAGAAACTGTTAGAGTCTTGTGGTGGCAATCATGCAGAGCGACTCTGCAGGCAAACTTCTGGACTTACTCCAGTCATTACACATTTGGAAAGAGCTTCACACAAAGGTACTTTGTGCATGAATAGTCCAGAGAAATAGGTTTCTGGACCAACTGGTGTGTAGCTAATTTTAAAAAGTCAGTTTACCATAACAATTATTTTATGGACTGTAGAGCAGATCTCATTAAAGTAAGAAGTGAATCATAAATTAAAGGAGAACCAAACACATTAATGTCTAATATTGCCACTTCTTAACAGGAACGTTACAAATGGTAATGAGGACTCTGTCTATCTTTCTGTGTTACTGTACTAAATATGGTAAAAATGGAGTATTCTTATGCACAATATTTTAATGATATTTCCTCTGTACATTTTACTATATATTATATAGCTTCTTTTTCTGCACTCAAAGACTCAAAGACAAAGATAGTCATCCTAATTATTCTGTTAGGTTATTTTCCTGCTATTCCATTACTTTTTTTTCTTTTTTTCCCCCTTAAGAGTTACACATCGTTTTGCTGGAGTGTGGAGCATTTTATTACCATTACTATCTTATCTACTTTATAGTTTTTGTATTTTAGTTTATTTTTCTGTAAGTCTCAGAATATTTGAGTTCATCTAATTGTGTATTAGAAGTAAATGTGTATGTATGTTGGTACATTCATGAACTCTTTCCGCTAAGTGGGTAAAAAGGCAATAAACGATCATCTCCACAACAGAGAAACTTCTCTGAAATGAATCTGATTTCTTTTCTGCAGGAACCTCATAAAATGGATCTAGTGTCCAGAAATGCTACAACAATACAGGCTAGGTCTTAAAAACGAGCATTCACTGTAATAGCAAAATAAGTCACTACCTGAAAGGAAGTTGTATAAAGCTGGGGGTTGGCTTCTTCTCCCAGGTAAGTAGTCATAGGATGAGAGGTAATAGTCTCAAGTTGTGCCATGTGAGGTTCAAGTTGGATATTAGGAAAACTTTCTTCTGAGGAGTGGTGAGCTATTAGAACAGATTGCCCAGGGAGGTGGTGATGTCACCATCCATGCAGGTTTTCTGGAAAAGGGTAAATGTGGCACTGAGTCACATGGGTTATTGGGCCTGGTGGTGATGGGTCAGTGGTTGGACTAAGTGATCGTACTGAACTTTTCCATCCTTTATTATTTCGTGATTCTACAATTCTACGTATGGAAGACTAAAGACCATCTGTATCTATTTCATTTTTTTCAATAACTTAATCACTGTGATTTAGTATTACATCATTACTTTTCAGTATATTATATTCTACAGATTTTACTGCATTTATGACTCTCATTATTTAAAATATTGAGAAATGACTTTTTTTCTGTGTTTTCAAGTGCTAAATTAATTAATGTGATGTTTAATAAAAGAAAAAGTTCTGCATGTATATTGCATATGAAAGTCAGATTTCATCCTGGTCCTTCAATATTATTTTTTATTATTATTGTTATTTTCCCTTTCAACTGCAGCAATATTAAAGAACAATAATTGTAGTGACTGGAAGTTTTCCCACTGCCTTCAGTGAAATCCTATTTAGATCTGAGCTGAGTACTTTTGAAAATCTCACCAACTGTTAAGCAGTTCTGAAAAACAGCACCACAGGGGTGCCTATAATTCGTTTGCTGTCCAAAAGAGAGAAAACTCTCTTCTCATCCTTTTTAATAATTGTAATAATAGCTATTTCTTTCATTCATATTTTATTAATCAGTCTTGGATCTCTGTGCAGAGGGGATTGATGTCATAATTTGCACTTACTTATGAGAAATGTAAGTAAAGTAATGGGAAGTGACTTGTTAACCTCATCATTTGTGCAGGTTCTGAACACTGATCTATGGCCCAAGATGATTTAGCAGAAAAGTGATGCTTAAGCAATTGAATTACAGTCTGGGGAAATCATCATAAAACATACTTGAAAAGAGATAAAATGGTATCTTGGATTAGTGTCAGTTAAGCAAGTTCTGTAATTAGAATAAAAATAGTACTGCCATTCTCCTGAGTTCAGACTGTACCCTCAGTAACTAAGGGCTACACTGATTTGAGACTTCCTAAGGCAACCATGCCTATGTACATGAGCCTGTACATAAGACATGGGTCTTACAGGTGTTTTTCAGCCCTCTGAAAAAGTAGTAAATTCTAGAGAGATTATTCTTACACCAACTCAAATAGCCATAGATAGAAATATGTGGGCAGTTGAACTGATCTGATCACTGAGCACAGTGGAAGTTTATCCTTCCAACATACAGACATTTAGATATCTGCATTAAGGTTTCTTAAGTAAAACCAGAATCCTCCTGTAGAAGTTATATTATATGACTTTACAGGAACCAGGTTGATGGAGAAAGTCAAGTGATAAGTCATATTTAATTATTTTCTTTACCAGAAAATAAAAATATTAAAAAAAGAGTAAATCTAGCAAATCTAATCTAACTAGCTTACCTGAAAAGAATGAAGACCAGAATTCACATAGGAATTGAGCCGATGATCTCTCACATAATCCATTACCAAGACATCAGAAGTTAACATTGTTCTAGTTGCCTTATGCAGCCTACCATGATTTCTGATGCCAACTCCGGAGTATGAGTGACCTGTGGATTGTATGCTGTACTTGTATTTTCTGTGGAGATGCCTTAGGTAACATAAATTATTTCAAAACATAGTAGTTGTATTCTGTGTTAACTGACTCAAGGCCTTAATGTTCTGGCTGTGAGAAGAAAGGAGTAATATAGATGACTGAGTTTCTGGAGAAATAGCACAAAGACCAGCAAAAAGAAGAGGAAGTCTGTAGCAATAAGCAGAAGCATTTACTTTTCTAGACTCTTGACAGGAAGTGTTATTAAGAGAGCTAAAATCAAATAATGTAGAGAGAATGAGAAAGTCCAGGGGAAATCTGTCTGACCAAAGGGCAATATGCAAACTTCAGCAAACTGGTTAGTTAATGGTATGTAAGAGCAATCCCATTTATACCATAACACATATATCATTCAACATTTTTAGAGAAGCAAAGAAAAAAACATCCATAAATAAACATTTTGAATGACTAGAATACTTTGCTGTAGAGTTAATCTATCCTTAAACATCTTTAGCTCTATCTGAGCTACTAACTTCAATCATACATTATTGTCAATGCAGAAAAAGAGGCACTTCACAGAGCCAGTAAGCCAGACTTTTAGACATCTTTATTAAGATGAGATGAATATTTCTTTTGAACTTTTTCTTCTTCAGTGAGTAAACACACAACTCTCCTCTGCTTACTTTCGAGAGAAATATCAGTTCTTTGACAATGTCATCATTTGATAGCCTTCATACTGCAGAGTTTTTATTTGTACAATCCTTTAAAAACTATCTCTGATTTATCTTTTCAACATGTAGGAAAGAATCCTTGAAAAATTTGTGGCACTGTAAGCTAATTGACATGAGCATCCTGTGCATTTCTCCATATATATATTCATCCTCTTAGATGTGATTGCATTGATGACAATATATGTAAGAGTCTGAATGACAACTGAACTCTTCAAACTGAGTAAGGCAGAAATGATAAAAATAGGAAGAATAATATGTTCAATTTTAGTCTTTAGTAAAAAAAAAAAAAAGGTTACTGATTAGTGAAGTCAAGGAATGGAAAATTTGCAAGTATACTTCAGACATTTGCAAGTTTTCTCTTTTATTATTTTGAACTATTGTGAAAACAGTTGTTATTATTACTTAATAACAAGAGAAAGAATGTGTCTCAAACAAAAAATGTACGTGACATTCTCTATAGAGACAGTGACCAGGAAAACAATTTTATCACTATCCATTTTTTATGATAATGATAAAATAGCAAAGACTGTTTAGCAGATAGTGTGAAATATAAGACTGCTTTTGTGCTATTGTTAGGTCACAAGGGTCAGAAAGGAAAGGTTTGGATTCTATTCCCAACTCCCTCACCACCTAGGTAAATTACTATCAGATCGTGGTTTGTCTTACATAAATAGACCCAAGGTAATTTGATTGTTAAACTCCTTACAAACCTATTTGGAGCCTGACCTGATATTTTAATATTATGATATCTTAACTTGAAAGGTATTGTAAAAATCATAAATATTGATTGTTTTTGTTCTTGATTTATCTAGAGAGCTAGAACCTCTAAAGAAGAAAAGACTATGTGGTTTGAAAGCTAAATGAAAAGACAGAAGCTTCCACTGATAGTAAAAAATCAATAATAGGATACAAGCTGTCTTCATGTAAGCTTGTGTAGATGGACAAGATTTCTGGGTAAGAAAATTAATTTGAACTGAAGCTGTACAAATCACATATGTAACTAAAGAATCTATAAGAGAAATAAAGAAACAAACAAATAAAAAAACATTTGAGTCAGTTTCTGCTTTCTCCTGACACCAGTAGGAATCATCATTTAGTGATGATGTTTAACAATTTTGCTAATGTACTTCAGGCCATAGCTGTCATGTTCTGCTGGAACAATAATTTATTGGGTTGTAAAAAGCAAAATATGAGCTTAGTTACACATATAATGCCAGATGATTAAATATACCTAATAAAGTTATATAGGCATAGCCTATTTTGTTGTGCTGGATACAGAAAACACAATTGCCATTTCAGAATTACATGCTTCATTCTTTCAGCATTATTCCTTAAGGACAGATTACTCTGAATGAATATTAGCACATGTTCAATGTCAAAAAGTGTCCAAATATTGTTGTTTATTTGTTTTCCTGTAAGAAGAGAAAAGCTTATAATCCATATGGTAAAGGGTGAACTGATTACAGATAGCACTGTAGCATGCCTCTTGAGCATTCATTTATTTAGGCTGCAAGAAACAAATGAAGCTGAACTTTCTTTCTCAGTGTTGATTGTGTATGTTGTCCTCTGCTAGGGGCAGAAGTACTGCTGTGTGATGCTGTCACTTCCTTAACAGTTGTAACTTGGCACTGTGGCTATTGTCCCTTCAGCAGGGATCCCTCAGTTTGGTGGAAGATCAGAAGGCACTGCTTGAGCCTGGCATATTTATAAACTAACATATGTTGCTGCAATACTCAGTCTTGATTGTCCAGGGCACTAGGATGAAAACAACCTCTTGTGCATGCCTACATCTATAGGTTTGTTTGTTCATTTATGTTTTTATTTTAAGCCTACTTTTAAGTTCATCTTGATTAATTTATCTTGTTTTGTAAAAGCCTTTTTTCATATTTTAATTAAATATAGCAGTGTTTTTGTTAACGCTTTTTTATTGTTAATGTTAGCATAGTTCTATCCTTTGCAGTCTGCCATGCTAAGCCACAAAATAAGTAGGAAAGTACATTTTTACTTTTCTTAACATTTCAAAATGTAATTTTCAGAAGTACAAACAAATTAAAGAATTATATTTAGATTCTGAACTGGCATTTAGTAAGAGCACATATTTACAATTGTCTTTCAGTTTCACAGAATCAGAGGACTGTGAGGAACCTCTAGTCCAACCCCATTGCTAAAGCAGGTTTCCTGCAGTAGGTCGTATGGGAAAGTGTCCGAGTGTGTTTTGAGTATCTCTAGGGACGGAGACTTCACAACCTCTCTGGTTAGCTTGTTCCAGTGCTCTGACTTTCCTTTTACTGAGACTCCTAATATAATTGTACAATATCTGGTATAGTTATACATTCTGTGACACTCTAAATAAGACAGACATTAGTTATTCTTAATAATGGATATTTATGCCTGTAAAAATCAGGTCAGAAGCAAAATTGAAAGACTGAATCTTTCATATTGGATTTTTCTCTTGTGTCAAAAATCACAAGGCTACTTGTTAGATGTGATTTCATGATGAAAATATGATAGTAGAGAAGAGTGTATCAGTGTACTTTTGTCTTATTATCACATTCCTCATTGAAAGTTCATTACCATGTCCAGAAAGTCATAATTCATATATGTATGACTGCTGAAATCTTCAACTTTGCATCAAATTGCATTGCCTGATATACTGTAGGAAACAGTAAGACAACTACCTACCAGTTTTTAGTTTTGCTATGAAAAAGGCTATATTTTACAGTGTAGAATTGCTTTTTGCATAATATCACTATTTCTGAATCCAAACTGCCAAAGATACATCCACGCACCCCTTACAGCTTACTGACATATTTGTTTGTTTGTTTGTTCATTTGTTTATCATTTACAAATAGAAAAGGAAAAAATGCATTTATATTCAGAGGAATACATTTCTACACAATAAAACAAATGCTGCAGTCTGATCCCTTTCAGGCATACAGCTTGGGAAAGCAACTGCAAACTTTTTCTTACTTCACTGCTATGCTTTATTGCTGAAGTAAAACACTTCAGGGAGGTATTAAATATGCATGCTATTCTTTTTTCTAATTTTAGTGTGAAAATTACCCTCAGAACTGTGTTTATACAGTATGCAGAATAGAGCAGATCTGTGGCAGAGTTAAGAAACCCATGAGGAGGTATCAAAGTTTATGCATCTTACTTCAAATTAAAACTCTGTATCAGCAGGGTGTTTTATCTTTTATAGAGGCAAAGAGATGGGCTAAGAAATGTGTTAGGTGCCTTGTGCTTAGCTGTCATTTTTATCCTTTACTTTTTAAAACTGAAGAGACCAGTTAAAACTGTTCATGATAAGCTCTAAAAATCTATCTGCTGTCAGTTTTTATGGTTCTGTGAGTTTGACTTGGAATAATTTTAAGTATCTGCATCAACAACAACAACAAAAGTATGTCATACATAACCTCCTCTTGTGAGATTTTAATTTTCTATTTTGGGACTGAAAGACTGAATCTTTAGTCCAGTTTTGCAAGCATAAATTTCTCTGGGACGTGTTTTTGTTGTTGTTGTTGTTGTTTTTTGTTTGTTTGTTTTTTGTTTTTTTTTGTTTTTTTTCCCCTGGTCTGTATTTTTAAAAATAATAATTGTTCAAATTCCTTTTCTAAATGATGTATTGGCTCTTATTTTGAAGTTGGAAGTTAAGAGTAATGTTTTCTTAGGGAAGAAAAAGAGAAATCTTAAAGTGGTACTTAATTAATGGCTTTATTCGGGAAGGCATGTAAGCACCTACTTCAAATTGATTACTTAATTTGAGTCCCATCAAGATCAGTGGGTGGTAAGAAACTCCTTATAGCAAAAAAAAAAAAAAAAAAAAAAAAAAATTAATACATTCAGAAACAACTTCTACAAGTATGTATTTGGAGGAATGAAATATCCATTTTCTCATTCACTGACACTGCAGTACTGTGTTAAATTTGGAGCCAATGAACTCCTTGAAATACACACCCAATAACTTGTTAAGGACATTTAAATAGGTTGTAGGATACCAGTGATGTATACATCTATTTTTCTAGTCAAGTGTAACTGTGAGAAAATAGGTATTTCATTTCTCATTTAAGTACACTGAATAATTTCTTTTTTGCTAAAATGTGACAGGAGATAACTACTTGAACTAAAGAGTGAATCTCTGTTCCAGAATGAGGCTGAGGATTTTGGTAACATCTGCATACATAAAAGCTAATGGTCTTCTGTCTTGAAGGCCTGATCTAAATTTCATTTAAATCTTTCTACTGACTTCAGTCAACACAGAAGCCTCCTTTTACAAATTTCCCTTAGGCAATGCTCCAGGGGAGCACAGCATGAAATGTACATGACCAACC
>PPHD01013615.1:0-13997 GCA_002909625.1 Bambusicola thoracicus | reverse complement strand
AGCATTACTGAGAACATAAACAAGAGAAAACAACTACCTGAAGCCGAGGAAGTTCACATTACTCAGATGAAATGGACAAAACCAAACGGGTTATAAATGAAGATTCCTACACCCCTTGTCCTGGAAGGACCACTCCTCTCTTAGGGCACCTTCTGGAAACAGGAAACAAGTATCCACAGGTATGCAGTAAATAAGAAACCAGGGTCTTCCCCTAGTGACAAATGTCTAGCCTGACTACACAACCTGGACTTTGCTTTTCATAGCGGGGTATGAAAAGACACTGACATAATTTCATTCAAAGGTTCATTCAACTGAATGTCACTAACGCTACAAAGCAGTTTGTTTGGCCCTCTGTGCATACACCATGTTTAAAGGTAAAGGAAGATGACACTGCAAACACCCTGTAGTACTGAGACAGGTCCTACAGGGTGAACTGACAGCGATTTCTTTTGTGATCACAAACCTCATCAAGCATCAACAGCAGGAAATGCAGAAAAATTGCAAGGGGTATTTTCCCCAGCACAGGCAAACGTGCCTATTAGAGCTTTCACTACAGAACCACATCAACGCTGGTGTCTAGAATTAAGATAATGAGTTTTAAAATAAATTTAGGTTTGAATAAAATCAACATGATCAGGATTGGTAGAAGGCTGGCATTAAATCTGGGTCTCGGTAAACAATCGGAGATGCAACAGCACTTTGCAAGCTCATGAAATCTGGCTTTCCAGTTGGTGCTTCTGTCACAGATTCCGTGATTACAGCTCAATAGGGGCAAAACATTGCTGAAAGCAGTGGTGTTTAAAAAAGAAGGCAATGTCAGGACTGACAGTAATATACAGGGAGACTAATATATATAGTAACGTGTATTTATATTGCCCATTTAAAAGCGTAGAGCATCCAAGGAAAGCTACGAAGCCCAGGGTTACGTGACAAACAGGATGGCTGCAGTATTCACTATAGAAGCAATAACCCCAAGAATCATAGAATCACAGAATCACCAAGGTTGGAAAAGACCTCCAAACCATCCAGTCCAACTGTCCGTGTGCCACCAATATTTCCCAACTAAACCATGTCCCTCAGTACCACATCCACACGTTTTTTGGACACCCCCACGGACGGTGACTCCCCCACCTCCCTGGGCAGCCCATTCCAGCACCTGACCACTCTCTCAGAGAATAAATTGTTCCTAACATCCAACTCGAATCCCTTCTGGCACAACTTGAGGCACTCAAGATGCATTTCTCTGGTCCCAAAAAGCTTTTCAAATCAGATGTCAAAGTATTTAATATTAATGACCTGAACCTCATGGGAAAAACACCACTTCCCATACTGACAGCACAAAAGAAGGTCAGTTCTGTTTTACTCCTGCATAACTGTGAATCCAGGGGCTCCTACATTACCATATCAGTTCAGTAGTCTGAGCTCAAAACCTGTATCAATTATTTTACAATTACACAGATTCCATCAGTCTCAAGACTGTAAATAAGTGGTGCTGACTCCTGGGAGCATTCTATTGCCATGAAGACCTATATCTGTTAAGTGGTGAAATGGATGGCATCACCGCATCAAACAGAGGCAGGAGCAACAAGCCTGGACAAGGAGCACATCCCTTGGTGAGAAATGAATGGATCGGGCCCAAGGAGTACGAGGGCTCCATGCCAGCAGCTGCTGCTCAGGAAGAGCTGTGTTAATTCCATTCCTCCTTACCTCCGTAGGTAGAGATCTTTGATCCAGCTCTTCAGTGGCTGCTGGACCCCGTGTGCCAAGTGATCGTCGAACACCTCAGAGGTGTACAGGTATGGCATGCTCGATGCAAAAGGCTGCCCCAGTGAAACACTACTCTTCACCAGCTGTATTTCGCTGAGCTATCACAACAAACATGCCGCTCCCCAGCACAGCTCTCTGATGAGGCAGTCAGAGTGTGGCTCCAACAGCCTCACCTAGAAGCTTTCAGACAATCCTTCATTACTCACCATGCACTTCACTGGTTCTGAATGGTGACTTCTTACAAAAAGTGTGATTCAGCAGAACCAGGAATAGCTGAGAGACCTCCTGGGTTGGGTGAGAAGCCCCTTCTGTTACTACTTTACAGAGAAAAAAGCAGAATTGTGAGGGGATTGTTCGGACTCTCTTCTCAGTGAACCACGTCCGATTTCAAGGATATATCAAATTTAAACACTTATGATGCTAGGAATGGGACCACTTATCTTCAGCAGGGAAAACGTTCAGGTTTGCTGCTGTGCAGACAAAGTTTGCAGCACAGAACTTGGTACAAGGTTAGGCTTGCACTGCAAAGTGCAGTGCGCCTTTTCCTGTGTCCCAGCTGCCCCTTGCACTCCTGCCCTCTGGCTTCTTTCCAAGGTAGAATGCTTCATGACTCCAGTGTGTGTGGAGTGCTGAGGTAAACAGTGCTGAGGTAAACAGCGTTCTAACTTGACCTCTCCTCTGGGACACCAGACAGTTTAAAGAACTTAATTTAGTTGGGCTTTGCCAGACTTCCAGCATTACCTTGGCTTGCTTTGCGTCGTGCCGTAACGCTTCTGTCTGTAATGTGAGCACAGTGTGTTTGAATCAGTGTGACAGCAGTTAAACTGCAAAAGATGATGAGATTCATTCTAACATAGGACCGATTCTGATACCCCTGTGATCAAGTACACCTGGAGCTCTCACTCGAAACTTAAGACATGTTGCAGGATTTGCACTGTTAACTTTGGCTGCTGTAGTTTAAAACAAACACGTGGAATTAAGATAAAATGTTTTTCATCAGATGTTGGACTTTGGAAGGAGGCCTTGGCTCCCACTTTCTTCCTAGAGCTCCCAGAAGATGAGATGAGCGACATTTCTTTCCTGCAACGTTTCTTTCCAGAGCTCCTATCTCTGAAGTTTGACATAACTGAAATGTGTAGTGGTTTTGTTCGTTTCTTTCTTTCTTCCATTTGAGGAAATAACCGTACATCAAGCCAGCTGTCTGACAGATAACGCATACCGCATGCAATGCACCCATTGTTTTTATTCCCAGTGCAGTAGGGATCAGAGGCCAGAGGTAACTGGCAGGCTTGCAGAAGGCTGATGAGCAATGTGGGGATCTGCGTCAGCAAAGTGATCCATGGATCAATACCCTATTTTCCATCCTCATGAAAAATGCTCTCAGAGCCCCTGAGAACCAGGAGTGTGAGAGCCTTCCCACCTCTGTGAGTAACCACGTAACTATTCTTAGATTATTCTCTCAGGAAGAAACAAAAGCATTACTCAATGCAGACTGCCTGAAGCATGTGCTGACTTGGCGTTTAGCTGTGTCATCCACATTTTAAGCCGCAACAATGCAAACACAGGAGAGGTTTGGATAGTGTTCAGCAACAGCAGGGAGTACTGCCAAATCAATTAGTGCTCCCATAATAATTAATTGGGACAGCTCAGTGAGGGAAGCAGGTCTTATTTATAGAACACTTGGGTAATAATCCAACACGAATTGCCACACTGAATCCGCAAGACTAACCAAATACAACGTGTACTTTATAAATCATGCCATAAATGTGCTTAAATCAACATACGTACTTAAGAATGGGTTCACAGGACTACTGCCTTTTGGCATTGCACAATGCTCACCCATTTTCAAAAGTAATACGTACCAAGGAGGGTGCTCATGTTTTAACCTTGTCTGAAAAGGAGACAGTTCTGAAGCAAAAGGCCATGTTATGGCTCCCATTGCATTGTCCCTGTGCGAAGGTCTTAACTCACCAGTCTGTGATTTGTGGAATACAGTTTTGACTTCATTTCTGTGTTCCCAGAATAGTGACCTACCCTTACTCCACCAGCTGCAGCACACCTGCCCTTTGAGGACCTTCAGACACAACATCAAGTTGCCACATAGAAATATGTTTTAAGAACAGTCAGCCAAAAGCCTTAGCACAAATGGGAAGGCGTGCATTGAGTCAGTCTGGGGAGCAATGCTACCCTCAGTTTAGCCTACATTCTTGCCATTACCAGATAAAGGCACCATATCTTTTGCTGCTTCAAGTGAGAACAGCTTCTCTGAAGCACTGAAGACCAAAGCTGGGCTGTGTCCTGCTCATCACCTCTCAGCAGTTTTATTCATGGCACATGCAAACCCATCTGTTTATCAGTAGCACACAAATGCATGGCTTCTGCAATCCCTCTTCCCAGCATCTCTGCCTCCAAACTACTCATGCAAGTAGACCTGAAGCACAGGAAGAGCCATCCAGGAGTTTCAGCCTGCAATTTTCAATCAAAAATTTGGATCGGGGATTCATCATGCGAGGGCTCTTGGTTAATGGAAGATTTTATGCTAATAGAAAATCCTGCTTCATGTTCACATGCAAAGGGTTGCCCCATAGAGATCTTGAAGCTTGTACAAGATTTACTGGGTGAGGTTTTTCAGTGACAGCACTATGCAATCCATGCTGGGACATTAAGGGAGTTCCTTACAAGGGAATCCTTCAGAGGACACAAAGAGGAAAGTGGTAAGAGCGGGTACAGCAGAGATCAGCAGCTGGACAAGATTGCAAGAACATGAACAGATGCAGTTCAAAAGCAACCAAAGAGAAAGGAAAAACAACTTTGTACTCCCCAGATTGAGATTTTGCTGCAGAGGATTATCTCCATCCTGCACCAGAAAGCAGCGACAGATCAGAGGAAACTGCCCAGACACAGACTCATACCTGGCCCATGGCGGAGCTGACAGCTCTGACCTCACCTCTAATTTACAGCACAGGGCCCAGCGGTGTGCAAACACCCTTAGCAGCTGCACATGGGAACTTCTCATCCCTCAGAAACACAGTCTGTTCCTATTCCCTACCCTGGAGGACCTTACCCCCAGACTGGGTTTACATCAGCCCAACACAAGTAAGGCTAATATTGTTGCATAGTTTGACTTAGCCATGCTTGATATGCACATCACAAATACATGAGCCATCTACTTTGTTTAAAAAATCAGCTTCCACAGAAAGCTTGTCTTCTAATGGGGCTTCCACAAGTTCTCAACGTTAGTGTAAAGTACAGCACCCTGCTCCCCATGTGTAAGACGACTACTCGTGCTGTTACTGTTTTCTCTTGGCCACCTTCATGTTCAGAACAGGAATGGTTTGGGTTGGAAGGGACCTTTAAGATCACCTCATTCCAACCCCCTGCTATAGGCACCTCCCTCCAGCCCAGGGTGCTCACAGCCTCATCCAGCCTTGCCTGGAGCCCTCCCAGGGAGGGGAATCCACAGGGTGTCTCACCACCCCCACAGGAAATAATTCCTCCCTATATCTATCTACTTATATCTAGTCTAAATCTACCCTCTTCTAGTTTAAAGCCATTTCCCCTCGTCCTCTCGCTACCTGCCCTTATAAAAAGTCCCTCCCCAGCTTTCCTGTAGGTCCCCTTCAGGCCCTGGAAGGCTGTTGTAAGGTCTCCTTGGAGCCTTCTCTTCTCCAGGTTGAAAAGCCCTAGCTCTCTCAGCCTGTCCTCGTAGGAGAGGCGCTCCAGCCCTCTGATCAACCTCATGGCCCCCTTCTGGACCTGCTCCAACAGCTCATGTCCTCCTTCTGTTGGGGGCCCCAGAACTGGATGCAGTACTCCAGATGGGGCCTCAGGAGAGCAAAGCAGAGGGAAAGAATCACCTCCTATGACCTGCTGGGCACACTTCTCTTGATGCAACCCAGGATACAGAAGGTGAATAAAAGCCAAGAGTAGGAGCCACCCTTCAGCTCTCATTCTTACAGTCCCCCAGTGCTGTTCATCTCTCTCTGAGACAGCTGTGGCTTTACTATGGGGCGGTGGTGATGTCCAGGTTGGTGTGTGCAGTCTGCACGTCTCCCTTGCTATTGGCACTGAGTGCAGCTCTTCAGGGTTTTTCTCTGAAGCCATTTTAGTTCTAACAGTCGAGATGGTCACTTTGCTTTGAATGTGGGCAATTTCAGGGCCAGGTTGGGTTCCTCTAACCAAGCAATGACACACATATCAGGTAATGAACTAAAAGAAGCTCTGCCTGAGACTCATCAAATGAGCGTATGCTGACAGCCATTGCTTCATATCTTCAAGATTTTGCATGGACTGCAAAAAAACAAGTTGCAGGCTATTACATTTCCTTTCCCCCACATCCAACAGAAGAAAGATCACACCTGATCAGACTACCCAGCCCAGTGTCTTATCTCCAGCAGTTGACAGAATATCTCATAAAGAGGAGAAAAAGGACAGGACAAGCAGGTGGCAACACTGCCTTACTGCTCTCTTTCAGACTCCATCCTTACATACTGTGGTCAGCACTGCACCAACAGCAAAGGTGTTTCCTGTTGGGGTTTCTGCTTTATTAAGCATCATCTCCTGCCCTTGACATCACACAAATGCATTCGCAGTGGGGAAGGAATTAAATAATCTCATTTTATTCTATCTAGAAAAGAAAATCAGACTTTTTAAGTCTTTTATTTTCCAAGCACATAACTTGACCCAGCAAAAAATAATCCTTTTTCCTTACAAATTCCTGGTCCCACATTCCTATATCCTTACAAATTCTCCACCTTTTAAGAGTTTCGTGGCGATAGTTTTATGACTTATGTGTTGCCTCATATGATGAAATGCAGAGCATCCCACGGCCACAGAGAAATGACAGAAAAGATGTGCCTTCTCTGTGACTCCTAACACAACCCATTCATGCCGTTGTCATTCTGCTTGTGGGGTTCATCCTAGGTGCAGGCCAAGGCACACATCCCTTGGAGAGCATAACATTTAAAGGAAAGGTTCCTTAGGATCACAACCTGATGGTGCAACGGTGCCAAAAACCAGGTTGAATCAGAAATATCAGGTTCATGGCTGTCACATTTTGCTGCACGGTTCTGCAGCTTAAGCACTAACACAAATGGAAACGCATTAAGAAGTACACAGAGGCTCAGTCACTGCCAAGCCCTACTGTTCTGCCCCAAAAGCTCTTGCCTTCCTAGGTCAGTCGCTAGGCATCAGGTATGTACCCAGAGGTATTTGACTAGAGCTTTGGAAACTTCAAAAGCTTGAGATTATATGCCAAGACCAGAATATGTTGTGATTTCTGCAATTAATTACTGCAGAGTTGTTGGTTACATAACTTCTGTATGCAAAGCCAGATTTCTAAAAGTCAGGTTTCCTCCGGGGAAAAAAATGACACTGGCAGCATCTCCAAATTCATAGAACTGTACTGGTCAAAAGGACAAAAAGCAATCCCAGTCTGAACTACAGTCTGTTAAAAATAGTTAATTGTTAAGCCCTTGGATTTGAAATATTTGATCAGATCAGAGAATATAAAATAAACGCTACTGATCAAAGCTGAGAAGTGGAAATGAATGTTGAGTGCAGCAGGAAAGAAAACTGATTTACTTTGCTGTGCAATTGTTTGATCAGCAGCACCACCGTTTCCAGAGTCCTCATGTCACTTGGGAAGAGGGCAAGGGACACGATTATCTGTCTCATACTTCAGAAAGGGGCAAAAATAAAAATGGGCTGGTCACAGGAAGGAGTAAGAGAACAAGATGATTCATGGCTTTCCATTATGCTTCTCAAATTTTAATCCTCAGAACTGGACTGCGCTATTGTGCTGGTATGAAAGACCAGGAAAAACAGACATTCTTAAAGATCGCAAGTCCCCATCGTTGATGGACATGCCCTGCCTTCTCCCCTCTGCATTTCTTCTATTTACCCTATTGCAGGGGTGGTTCCTGCTTGAAAACAGAATTTGAGGACACTGAACACTTCAGAGGTCACTGCATTAACTTCTCCTTTGTTAAGAGCTGGATTTGAAGCCCATCTGCCTCAAGGAAAGTACGTGTGGGCATTTCATCCTGTTCACCAGGAGGCATCAATAAGGTAACCCACATCTGCACTGAAGCAGAAATCCCTGCCCAAACAAGTCCTAAAACTGGATGAGCAAGTGTGGGTGCTTGGAAAATATGTCAGTCCTGAGCAGCGAATGGGCAGCCCAGCCAGCACCTATGATATGTACAGCACAGTCTGCTGCTATTAGTTGTTCTGCTTATGATTAAAAGCAAAATGCAGTGCAATAAGGACAACTGATGGAGGGAGGAGAAAACAACTGCTTAAGCTGCCACGTTGTGGTTTGAAGCAGTGCTGAGTGTATCAGCATAGCTTGCCCAACTTCCAGACACCCCCAGTCCAGCCTGAATCATGGCACTCTGTTCCAAAATGGAAGAAAAACTGATAACATACAAAAATGGAAACTTGATCGCATGCGAAGAGGCACAAAGCCTGGAGTGTAACGTGATCAGCAGATGCCAACTCACCACGTTCCCTCAGAAAGCATTCAGCACAGCAGCACAAGAAACCACCGGCATTCACATCAGCCGCACGGGTGAGAGCGAGAGAAATTTGCAACCTGGTGGCAGGAAGGACACAATTTTCCTTTTGGGAAGTGCTCTAAGTTTTGCACAGGGGAGCAGCCACGAGCTGGGGCAGCAGGGGGAGCCCGGCCACAGCGCAATGCTCAGCATGCCAGCTGCGCCGCGCTCCTCTTGGCGCTGGCTTAGCAGCAGAAGCTGAGAATGGAGTTTTCCTGACACAGTAAAGCTGCAGTCAATTCTCCTAGAGCTGTGTAGTACAGGGAAAACAAACAAACAAACAAACAAAAAACAGAACCAACCACCTTGCTACCTCAAAATTCCTTTCCTGGATCCTCTGAGGAGAAGCAGAGCGATGTGCACTGAGCACACCGTTCACTGATGCTTGGCTCCCACGTTGGTGCAGCTGGGCAGAGGTACACCACAAACTCACCCCCATGTTCAGCCATTCTGCGAGGCCTCCAGCCCAGCAATGTAGGCCTGCAAGGCTCTGGTTGCTGCGCCAAGGAATTCCCAGCATCGAGATATCCACTGGGAATCTGTACAAGTCGAATTGAAGCCTTTGGCAAACCTGTCAGGCCTAGTGATACAGACTGATAGAGCAATAGGGATCAATGTATTAGCTTGAGGACCAATATTGTTTAGCAAAAGGAATTAATGTGTGCTTGTTCTAAAACTTTGCAGTTTAGTAGTCCAGTTTAGTATATGAGCAGCTTTGTTTTTCTGAATGATCCTTGCTCCCCAGAAGCACTGCAGTCACAACAGAATACCTTTATCTTGGCATCCACTAGGTGCAAGGACTTCTTCACGGGTTTCATATATACTGTTATGAGTTATATTGCACCAAGACAGAAAGTTGCTCATTATGGCACAAGAAGCAATGGAAATTTAACATACTGGGGAAAAACAGCTAGAGTTTGGCCAAAGGGCACCGTGATGAAGAGGAAGTTGAAATAAAGGGAAGGATGTAGGTGGTCTACAATCACCACAGGCCCCTATCACACGTGCCCAGAGGGACATCAGCATATATTAGTGACCTCTTGGAAAAGAATGAATATGTACTCCAATGTATTACACACATATGTCTTAACTGTTCAAATGTAGAACCTGAACGCCAAGAGTACACACTTGATCTGTCCAGTCGCCCAGTACATATTGTAAAAATGAAGGAATACCGGTTTTCTAGCACCACATTGGAGTTAGAGAGTTTTCTTCCCGGCTTTTTCTGATGACAGTAGTACAGTGCCTCTTGCATTCTCCTCCAGACCGCATTCCTCAACCCCTTCCTGAGCTTCACAGCACAAACTGCAATGCAGCAGTTAATGTGGAAAGCGCTTCCGCTCAGACTTAGCTCAGCCCTCACTTCTGACACCTGCTGCTCTCTGCGAGCAGGCTGCATTGCTGACAAGGAGGCAGAGGGGAGAGCTGGGCAGGAAGGGAACAGTTTTGGAGCAGATCGGCACAAGTCACCAGTGCTCTGCCAGAATTCCACTTGCTCAAACATTCAACTTCAGGTGAAGTGGATCAAAGCTGAAGTTCAACACCGGGTAATAATCCTCTAAAGAGCAATGTTAAACAGAACACAGCATGTAAAAACATGCAAGGTTATGCAACAGTACTCCAGAATACACCTCCTCCATGTCTCTGATGGTTCAGTTATTTGGTGGGTCCCTGCAGCTCTCCTGAATTCTCTGTATAATCCTTAGTCTCCAAACATTTCTCCACACGAGTATGGCTGTGTGTGGCAGGAATAAGTCACAAGGGAACAAAAACACTTCTTTAGGAATCCTGAGGGAGTCGAGAGCTCCAAGCCAAACTGTGTAGCCACAACGGAGGGAACTCCTCTGCAGCCAAAGCTCAGCACCACTTTTATCACACCATTTTGCTTGTTGCTGTCCCTTTTTCTTGCACAGGTAATTAAAAGTTCAAACAAGTATTTGGTTTTACCATAGTTACCAAGGTAGAAAGGCAGTATCTGCTTGTCTTCTCAACTGGATGTTTAAAAGAAAAGCCTAAACATAAACACTCCCATAGGATTACATATGGGTTCCATAATACTCTTCAATAAGCCTATACTCAGTTCTCCTACATATGCCTGCAAAACATTTTCATGGGGATCTTCTCCTCCTGCAAGCAAAGACCATGATGTCTCAGGCTCTGCAGTCTGCAGACAATTCCAATACACCCTGGCAACTTCACTCTTAGGGTCACTGTGCTGCTCTTCGGAGCAACACCGGCTCTCATTTCCCCATCCAATATTTTCCACAGGGCCAATACTGAAACTGATACATTTTGTTGTGAGCAATCATTTCACCAACAGCTAAAAACCCATTACACTGGGTCATGAGGCCACTCTTCTTTCCTCATCCCCCAGCCAGAATGGGAATCCAGAGCTGGCTGTAACAACACCTTGCTGTAAAGCTCCTAAGGCTCTGATATCCTGTACTAAAAGACCTCCTGACAATGAGAACGGAGCAAGGAGGAGGGCTGCAAAGGATAAAGATAACAATTCTATGCACATGCAGCCAGTTGAGACCCTCAAACTTGGCCTCTGCCTCCTGTAGATTGTTTCCCTCTTGCAGTCAGGCTGCAACTGTCTTGTTTTTGACTGTAAAATCCAAACAGTTTAAGGAGTAATTGCAGAAATGGTAATTCAAACCTCGCCTTATTCTAAAGTTGTCTTCAAAGCGGAGGAAAGAGGGATTTCAGAGGCAGCTCTTTTATGAGTGCTTCCTGTTAAAGTCTTGGCACCAAGCACACAAGTTAGTTCATATTCAAATGGGTGGCTGCAGAAAGCTGTGCACAATGCCATCTGTACAAGTCAGGACATCCTAGCTCAGATAGTTGTATGATATTGTGGCGGTGAAGATTCTCTGATGAATAAGGGCCACATGCCTCCAGCTCAGAGATCCAGAAAATTGAGCTCAAGGTTGTCTGTACAACTCTGAGAAGCACAATCAAGACACCCAAACTGTCGTATCAAAGTCAGTGCATGCACACTGTGTCCTGTAAGGTCCTATCTCTAAATGGTTTGGACTAGGAGCCATTCGTTTAATACACTGCTCTCAGAAGAACTAACTGAGGCTCAGAAAGTCAAAGGAGGAGCCCAACATCTATTTTCAAGAGAACAAAAGACACTGGTAGATATTGGAGGTTCTTACGTGGGGCAATTACCGAGATGTAAAACAAGACAAGTGCTGCACTCTGGGAACCCTTTAGAAGCCCAACTGTGTTTTAGGCCAGGAGACTTGACATAGATGAAGATGCTCTACTAGCATCTGCTGTGGGGAAATGGCTAAAAAGAAGCAGCAGGCAAAATATGTGTTTGGTATAAATCCGTTTTTTGGCCGTGCAGAGAAGAAGAGGAAGTTCTAAAAACCAAGTGCTTGAAGACCGTGGTCTGCTACTGAAACATGCAGTTTGGGAAACACCTGCTGTTAGAGTCTTATCTCCAGAAACAAGTAGATTCAGTATCCCCTGTTGCTCAGAACGTGGCAGGCTATTTCACATTCACACCATTTTGGGCAGACTCACTCCATGTTCTTTGTTGGCTGGAGAACATGCAGAGGCAGAATAGTTCTGGAGTGGCATGGTGAGCTCTGGGTCATTGCCCTCACCCTTATGGGAGATCTCAAATTCCCCAGACACAGACTGGGAGAACCATACTGCTGTGACCAGTAAGTCTGGGAAATTCTGAAAGATGACTTCCAGTCATGAATACTGAGTGTGCCAACCAAGTGTCCACCTGGGTCTGTTGTCTGAGAACAGGGAAGGCCTTGTGGAGAGGTGATGGTAGGAGGCTGGACACAGTGAACACAAACTATTTGAGTTCAAAATTATTGATGGAAGGAGAAAAAGGGTCAGCAGAGTTTGCTACCCTGGACATTAAACTTCTCAGGGAGCTATTTAGCAGTGTTCTCTGGGAATCAGTGCTAGAAAGTCTAAGGGGTCCACAATAGATGGAAGAACCACATTTTAAAAGTCCAGCATCAGGCAATCCCACTGCACCACGAGTAAAGCAAGCAGAGCAAAATACAGGCCTGGCTGAACTGGGAACTCCACCAGCAGTGTTCCCCGGGGCTCTGTTCTACGTCCAGTTCTGCTCAGTGTTTTTATCACTGATCTGGATGCAGGAGCAGAGTGCATCCTCAGCACATTTGCCGATGACACTCAACTGGGAGGTGCTGCTGGCTGGCTGCATGAAACTGGGAGGAGCTGTTGACTGCTTGCAAGGATGAGAGGCCTTGCAGAGGGATCCAGATACATCAGAGCACCGGGCAACAAGCTGATAAGAGGGCAGGAAGGTGTGCACTGTGAGGGGAAGCTAAGGGCACTTGGGTTGTCCAGTCTGGATGAAAGGACACTGAGAGGTGACCTCACTGCTCCCTGCCGCCTCAAGAGCAGGGAAGCACAGAGGGAGGTGCTGTCTGTGCTCCTAGGAACAGTCAGCAGGATACAGAGGAACAGCACAGAGTTAGTTTTTCAGGCTTCTGAGAGGGCTCGGTGCCCCATGCATTTCAGCGTTCAAGAGGCATTTGGCTACTGTCCTCAATAACATGCTTAAACTATTGGTTATCCCTGAAGTGGTCAGGCAGCTGGACTTGACTAACTTTGACAGTCCTTTCCAACTGAACTATTCTGTTCTATTCTAGCTTGCTGTTTGTAAGGGCATTCCCAACATCTTTTCTCCCTTTGGAGTTACCAAGGAGACAGAGCTATTCAAAGAGAGCGAACTCATTCAGTTCGTGTTTGCAAGCATAAACTGAAAATCCCAAAGAAGCAAAGTACCAACACCACCATTTGCTTTCTCTCTTGGGGCAACTTCTGCCTTTGGGGAAGACAGACACCAATAAACCAGACAACAAAGCAGTACAAGGCACACAACCTAGCAGAAGGAAGCACACTGTTCTGCCTAACGTTAAGCAGTTGCATGCAAATTTCACATTCTTCCCATAGATTATTACAGTTTTAAAGTTTTCTTTTCCAGGCTCGGGGCTTTGTTCACTAAGAGCATGGTATAAAGAACACCGCTAGCATCAGCTTAAATTTACAATGTCCACATTGTACGATGTGTAAGTTGTACAACAAGCCCTAAACATTTAGAAATAATTTTAAAATAATGTTATAGCTCTATATCAAAGACTGGGAATGACTAATAGCATGATCTGAAAAGGTTCGCTTATCTCCAAGGCTGAATTCCTGCTTCAGTGGGGTTTCGTAGTACCCTGCTCACAAGAATACAGCCTTGTGTTCTGTTCCCCTTATTTGGGGGCAAAAAAGATCCCTATTGATACAGAAGTAAAAGTCTTGTTTCTTCTCTCTTGAAAGCTTCATTTACGAGAATGACTGGAATAGGATGAATGCTGTTCTCAGTGAGCAAAGGTTATTCTACTTCCACGATTAAAGGTTTCTTTCAGGAAAATACACTGAGACAGAGAATCTTTGTGGCCTATGGAAAACTTTTCCACAAATATTACCTATGAACACCTGCAAAAATCAGATCAAGTGATCACCTTTTATTTTATTATTTTTTTTAGCAATGCTGGGTGTGCATGGATAATAAGAAGAGGATTTGCTCCAAAGAGCCTTTTGCCCAGCAGTCTCTGCTATCACCCCCTGTTCTCTGCCCCCCCTCCATAGCTGTTCACAGCACAGAACTGGCAAAGGCCTCCG
>PPHD01013614.1:0-17215 GCA_002909625.1 Bambusicola thoracicus | reverse complement strand
CCCGCCGGAGCGCCCGGGGCCGCCGCATCTCGCCCCGCCGCGGCCGGCAGGGAAGAGGATGGCGGAGAGCGAGGCCGAGACCCCCAGCACTCCCGGGGAGTTCGAGAGCAAGTACTTCGAGTACAATGGGGTGCGGCTGCCGCCCTTCTGCCGAGGGAAGATGGAGGAGATCGCTAATTTCCCGGTGAGGGACAGCGACGTTTGGATCGTCACCTACCCCAAGTCAGGTAGGCGGGCCGAGCGCCGGGCGGGCGGCGAGCGGGAGCCCCCCGGGTCGCGGCCGTCTCCTGAAGGCCTGGAAGGAACGCCGCGCCCGGGGCGGCCCCCGCGGGAGAGGTGGGGCCGGGGCCGAGGGAAGGGCGTCCGCCGCCGGCTAAAGGCGCCGCTGGAGGTGAGGAGGGCCGCCCGGCGGGAGCAGATACGGCACGCGATATTCCTGACGTGACCGACAGATGTACCTGTCGTCTGTTCCGCAGCCCCGCCGTGCCGCCTCCCCGAGGCGGCTGCGAACATGTGCCCCGAGCGCATTGTGGCTGCGCCGGGCGGCCAGAGAGAGCCCTGCCAGACCCACCAGCGTGCGTTCCTCCTCTGAGCGCTTCCTGCTTCACATATCGTATTTCTTCTTTTCTTATCCTCCCCGTTTCCGTGCAGAGATGCTGAAGCAGAGTTAACGCGGGTACGGTGCTGTCTGCAGAGAGGCAGCAATATGGTAGCTGTGTAACCACCTGGTAACGCCAGCAGCGGGGAGCAGGTTCTTTACAAAGCCTGCTCCTGAGTGACTGCCCAGCAATAGGACCATCTCTTTCCAGAAAATTCAAAGCCCTCTGGAGGTGACTGATCCTAGCTCTGTAAATAGCCCTGTGACACGCATCGGCATCACAGGTTACTGACCAGGTGTGATCATTTCGCTGTTGATGGTAAAAATGGTTCTCCCCTTGGTGTGCCGCTTTGGAAAGATGCACCTTTGCAAAAATGGAGCATCTCTTACATTACCGTTTCTCAAGGAACTTGAAATGCTTGTTTTCACTTTTATTTTTTGCAATTCATTACTAGCGATGCTCTTAAAGACTGTCTGAAGCTTGATGGATGCATCAGGCATCCATCACTACGGCACAGGGACAATTTATGGGCTGGTGGGTGGTCCCCGAAATGCCGGGATTAGGAGGAGACAGCCACACAGATACTGTTCTTTTAAAGACATATTTAGCATGCAGGCTGCAGAAAGAACACAGTTCTTTTACTTGTAAAATTTCTGCTTTGTGAAGCTGGATTCCTGTGCTAGTACAGCACCCAACTTGGCACACTGCTGCATATCCTCAGCTAACCTCGGGTTTCAGGCACAAAATAGCTGTGATACAGCACCTGGCAATAGATTAGCTCTGATAGCTATGCAATTGGTTGTGGGAAGCCGGCTTGCAGAGTCAGATGTGATGTCCTATTGCTTTATGAATATAGCAGGTCTCTCAGGGCAGCCCTGAGGTCAGTGGCAGGCACCTGCCTACTTGCAGAGCTGGAGGATGACAAGAGAGTACCTAACAGGCAGCCTTCAGCAAAGGAAAAGGAAGACTGAGAGCTGGACACCCAAGCTGGAGGTACAGTGGTGTGGGGAGAAGGTAGAGGGGCAGCCTCAGAATGAAAACAGATGCCAGAGTATTTTACTTGCCAGGAAGGAGGGTATTTAGAGTGGGTCTTGTGGAATCTGGCGTTCTTGTCATGGGAGTGGGCTCTCAAACACAGCCATGATGTCTGCAGTCTCCAGGAGAAAACAGTTCACCTTCAAGTGGCCTGAGTTCTTTTGGAACTCTTGGAGCTTGTGTTGTCTGCTGATCCTACGTGGCATATGGCTCAGTGCCTTATTTAGGGTTTCTGAGTCAACTGTGAAAGGATGCACGGACTATGGACAGGACTACCACCAGAAGTTAGTCCTGATATCATTTCTCATTGATTTACCCAAGGTCATGCAGAAAATCTGCAGCAAAGCCAGAAGTTACATTCGGAACTCCATATTCTTCTCTATTACCCTAACTACTGCTCCATCCTCCTGTCTTTCAGAAGCACTGGGAAAGATTTTTCTGTTAACTGGAGGTGATGAGAATTTTTGTAATCAAAAAGTAGTCTTACAAAATATCCTTTGTGCACAAGATATAGTAATTTGGGGTGAGATACTTTGGCATTCTTGGGGAATCTTTAAATGCAAAGCATGGTTGGGTCTGTTTACTTAATTTTTGTTAATAAACTGCATTTGAACGTAATTTCAATAATTTTGACAACAGAATTGTAAGAAAAGAAAAACGCACCAATTTCAGATCGGTTGAATGGAAAACTTTTGTTATGAAAATAACTTCTCTTCATTGTTCCACCAGCTTTCCATCTGCTCGAGTTGTGGAAAGAATATGCTAACAAGGCCCTTCTGCTAAATGTGGGAGGCCAGAGTTCCTGCCTCTTACTGAGCCCTGTGCAGTACTTGTGTGTAAAATCAAAAGGCTCCATCGGTAGCTGTTGACCGTGTGCTGGTTTATCTGACTGATGAAGAAGCACGTGTGCCATTTTGCAGACGTACTCTGAAAGACTGGATGAGTCTGCCCTAAATGAGAGCTGGAAATAGTGCTTGGAAATAATTACGTTGGTACATTGGGGGTGACCCAGGAAGAAGCTGGTCCAGTAATGGCAGACAATTGAATGTTCCAGTGGCCTTACTGGGAGTAATGTGATAAGCTTAATGGAAAATTACTCTGCTTTAATGTAATTTTCACTGATGGAGGCCTGAATAATGATACTCCTTGTATCATTAATTAATCCTAACACCTGCATCCAATCAATGGTAACAACTTTTGGTAGCTGCTGGACTAGGAGAAACTTGTACCTGCACATAGCACGAGGGTTGAAACTCGATGATCATTATGGTCCTTTTCAACCCAGGTCATTCTATGATTCTGTGATTCTATGATAAAACCTTGAGGCTCATTTAAACAGGCAGATGTAAATATGTCGGTGTACATGTATGCTTTTACGTATGTGTATGTTAGAACAGTAATTATATAGAAACTTCTTATCATGATACATAATTTAAAATCAGATGTCCATCTACTCTGTTGAAAAGCTTAAGTCAAGCTTTATATTTCATGCAACTTTGTAGTATAGAATGTGCAGAGCTGAACAGTACTCACTGAGATTTATAGTAGCTGCAGGTGTGTAGTAATATCGTTCTGTATAGCACTAAATAACTGGAGCTCACACAACAGACTGCTTCTCAGATGGGATGCAGTGTTCCAGAGGAAGTACACTTTACATCTATAATAGCTTTCCTCGAACCCTCTCATCCTGTGGGGTTTTTGTACTTTGCTTGAAAGTTAGAATTCTTCTCTATGAAATTAATAAAGTATAAAATTAATGAAGAAGCAAGTTCTTTCATGGTATTTCCTCAGGGACCTGTGGCCCAGAGTTAGTCCACCTACTGCCTAAGGTCAGTGATCCCAGTGGAATTAAATCCATGCCTAAAATATAGTATTAACTCCATGTTCACTTAGTTTTCTTTTTTGCCGTGCATTATGATGCCAAATTCTGACTGTACATGATCTGTCCATTTGCTTCACTCCTAAGTGGTATGCGGTGGCTAGCTTTCTTAATAATGTATTTGCTCTGTAGAAATGAGCATTGTGCATTCTTGGGTCAAAGCCCACAGATTAATGCCTTTTGCAAAATTGGCAATTTGTTGAAGTGAACTATTTACATTATTAACAAAGCTGTCCCTCCAGTGTTGATTATTTTGCCAAATAATTTTCTGGAATCTTGTGGCAGACATCAGCTTTAAGTCCCGTTGGTTCATGCGGACTCTTTCTCTTCTGACTCATTGTCTGATGTGGAATGCAGGTGCTGGGTATGGCCTTCACCATTCTGGACTTCTGCCTTTTTGTGGATAAGCATTTTGAATTTTCTTGCCAAGTTATATTCCTATAACTACCCACTGACTTGAGGGAATATGATGGCTGACTGTAAGCCTTAGGCTTTATGAAGAGCCAACAGTGAGTTTGCAGATCAGTTCAAGGACGACTTTTCTGTGTGTATGTTCTTATTTCAAATTCTTGCTTAGCACTTACCTTCAGTCTTGTATGAAGTTGACCAGCAAAAGTTCATTTGACTTGCCCATTATTTTATTTTCTTAAAATAAATCCATATGTATAGAAGAAGGTCGTGCTTCTCATTGTATCTGTTGACAAGTGTGTTGCACACATCACTGATTTTCTACCTGTTCCACTTGCCCGTGCCTCTCCCACTGCATGCGTACCACTCGCTTAACCTCTTCTATTTCCAGTGCTCCTGAATGCAGCACCTTCCCTTGCTGGGGCACTGCCACCTCTGACTGGGAGGGGCTCAGGTTTATTGTACTGTCCGTTCCCTTTCCCTTTTCAAGTATTGGTGCTCTGTGTACATTCTTCAAGAGCCTATTTTCCTCATACCATAATCTCTATTATTCTTTCCATACCAGTGTCGCTATGCATCCCATGGTTTTTTTTCAGTTATAGGGGGAAGCTCTTTGATCCATTGACAATTACAACAGTGGAGGAAACCTCTGGACTGTGAACCAGATATAGAGCGTTCAATGTAAGCCCTATTTTTCTCACCTGTCTGATTCTCCACGTAAAATTAGCAGATTTATCCTCATAAGCATTTAGAATGTTGTCTGTATCAGACTCAGTGCTCAAGCTATTATACTTGAGACAAAATGACGGATGTATCTGCATATATTTTTCCTCTAGCTGTGAAATTTGTTCAGGGACTTCTTATCTCTGGTCACTTGTTTCTTCCCCTTCGCTTTCTGTTTAACTGTCTGTGAGACTATGTTACGAAAACAGGTTGGAAAAATGTCTCAGTTTAATATACTATAAAGAAAACGTGCCAAATGACTATACTTCGTGTGGAAATCTTTGTCTTGTGCAATCCCACCCTGCTTGTTGTCCTCAGATGATACATTTTATTGGTAGGATTGTTAGACACAAGCCTGAAGCAAAAGCCAATCTTGGTTGTTGAGTGTTATTCTACTACACAAAAGTACCCTCATTCAACCTGGAGAGTGTTATTCCTTGACTAGGATTACCTGGTTCCGCATAAAGTGTGCTTGCAGGTGCATCCTACACTTTGTGTTCATCTAACTCACTAGCTAATCTGCAGTTAGCTACCATAGCAGTCAGTGAGTAGGTGACAGATCTGCACAGAGCTGCAATGATTACATGCTATGTCAGGGACTCACAACGTGCGTCCTGCCTACCCATGAGCACACCCAGCTGTGGCCTAGTAAGCTGTACTTCTGCAGAGTCCTGGCTTACTGCCTAACTGGCAAACATGTTCCAGCTGCCTCCCCACAATGTGGCAGACTGACAAACATGAACATGAGGAACATGATTCTTCCCACCTACCCAGACATGAGCAGGCCCAACAATGCTGACAGTCAGTCCTGATTTGTGCAGACATAAAGGAGAGGAAATAGAGTGAAAGATTGCCAGAGGTTATGCCCTGTCTATGGGAGTTTATGAACTGAGAGCTGTGAGACACAGGGAAGTGAGTTAGCTGCAGGGGATTGCAGAGGTTTACCCCGGTTAATGGTAGGGGTGAGAAGGCCTTATGCTGTGTAGCTGAAGATCCTCAGAGAACAAGGACCCTGCATGTAGATGTTTGTGTGCTAAATTAGTTGATTTGCCTTGGTTTCCAGTGTTCTTACAAGGAATTCTTTCCAAGAATTTTGTTGTTATATGAGGACTGCTCCAGAGGTAATGCCTCCTGTTGTATGTCGGCCCACAATATCAGAGGCAGATGATGGTGGTATGGCAGTAGAGGTTGAACCTTCCTGCCAATATTCTGTTACATTTTATTACCATTTGACACATGGCAGCAGAGGGACAGTCTGACAAAATGTCATCTGACATGGAATTGCCATCAAAGCAAAGGTTTCTCATTGAATTCCTCCATGCAGAAAAAATGGCACCCACTGACACTTGTCAATGCTTGCTGAATATTCATGGAGAGCAAACAGTGGATGTGAGCACAGTGAGGCGGTGGGTGGCGTGTTTCAGCAGTGACAAGAACAGTGGTTCACCTCCACTGGTGAAGATTTTGATGAGCACAGCATGCAAGTTCTTGTTTACTGGCAAAAATGGATAGCTAATGGTGCTGACTATGTTGAAGTATAGCATTTTGTAGCTGAGAATTTGCTCTATCAAATAGTGTTATCGTGCTCTTTGTGTCTGTTGTCATTTCCATGGAAATAAAGAGGAGGCATTACTTTTGGAGCAGCCTATGTATTTCTTGATAAGTTCATCCTCTTGCAGAGTAGCCGGACTATGCTATTCTGGTTTTATAGTCCTCTTCTCTATGCAGGATTTTGGTGCCTCAAGTTTAATCAGGTTTCATCTAAAGAGTGAATTCAAATGTTACTGGCCTGGAGGCATGCCTTGAGAAGTCACACTTAGAAATCAAGAGATTTTTAAACAAAATACACTTGGGATTCTTTACCTTTGCCCTCTGGTTTGTGAGGCAATATTATGTGCACGTGTAAGTCACAGGGAAGAACCTGAAAAGATACCTGGCCTGTGTTAGTTTTGTGAATGTGGATGAACAAGTTAATGTCTTGAAAATCAGAATGTTGGTACTTTTTTCCAGTAACATCATGGTTATTCAGTTTCTCCATCATGGGTAATTCGTAAAGCTCAGGTATCATGTACCTCTTCAATGCAATGTGGAGGTGCTTTGTTTCTCATACCAATTGACAGAAAAGAATGGAATTGTGCAAACTGAAAAGGATCAGCAAACGGTGTGGGGTGATAGAGTTACTTCCTGTGAGATGTCTTGTTCAAGGCTGGTATATAGGGTTCATATTTGAATTTGATTTCACGCTCTTGGTTTTGGTGACGCAAATCTTGTTCTTTTCAACTACTGGAAGAGTAAATACTCTGCTTCTGAAATGCACTCCATTGAGGACCACCCAGGTGCAGAAAGTGAGACGTGTACACCAGTGTGTGTAGGGGTCAGAGCCTTTGGATTCTTGTGCTTTGAAAGCCCTTTTGAAATGGGATTATCTTTTGTTCAGTGTATGTGTAGCTCAAAATAGCAGCTGCTGTTGACTCAGTCCCAAATGTCACTAGGCAAAGAAATGATAAATAAAAACTTCATATAACAAGTAATTGAAGGCAACTGAAAGTTTGCCACTGACGTGGTTGACTTGATTTCAGTGGGAGTGGAATTGAATGGGTTCTTAAGTGCCTACAGCAGGAAATAAAGGTGGAGAGGAAAAATGTGTCATTAAGGAAAAGTTGTTTTGGTTATCTAGCTATCAGTGTTTCTCTCATGAGCTGTATATCAAGACAGCGAAGACGTGTTATGGAGACGGAACAAATGGTTCAGAAGAGGAAGAATTCTCTTGTTACCTAATAGGTATTGCTTGGTCTCCTGCAAATGTAGCATAATTGCCTCCCTACTGTGAAGTAGTGCAAAACTCAAACAATTTGCTTTGTGAAAGCTGGCTCAGGAAAAGAAAATGGAAAAAAGATTTGACCCTGTGTAAAGTATGTATTCTGGACGTAAGTGAAATCCGTGTTGACTGGATTAGATGAAAATGACCTCAAAACTGAAGAATTAGGACATTATGTAAATCAGTGAAACTGAACAAATGGTTATTCTCATTTTGTGTTAATATTCATCTTTCATAGTGAAGAAGTTAATGAAAGGAAGCAAAATGCTTGAACATAGGACTGAATTGGATTAAGCACACATGACCCTTCCTTCTTGTTACGCAGACTTTATTAAATGACTTTTCTCTTATTCCTACTAATTCCACTAAAATGAGGACCTTATACTGAGCTGAAGAAAATACCTCCTGTTTTGTCCCATCAGAAGTGATGCAGAGTTTGGTATATTGGACATTTGGTACAATTTCTCTAGAGATTCTGTGACTTTGCAGGAGTCGTTTGATCTTTTCATTTGCATTTTCCATTGGAGGTGTATGGATGAATTTAGTCTCTGCCAGAATTTGATTCACACATAGCAAGAAAAATCAATCTCAGACAAAAAGTGTCATCTACTATCTGTATTTTTATAAATGATCTGGCAAACCATGGCCCTACATTGGCAGTAAGCATCTATGTTGTAAAGCTGAACACATAAGAATGCCAGTATGTAGGAATGTTTTGTTGTGTTCTTTTTTTTGTTGTTGGTGGTGGTTTTGTTGTTGTTGTTTTCATTTATTTTGTTGGGAGGGGGCAACAAGCAAAGCATGAATTACATGAAGCACCCAGCATGTCATCACTTTTACCCCATTTGGAATTTCTGCAACACTATGGGGAGTCCAGAGAGATGAAGCTTAAGAGCTGAAAGATCATGGTTCTGTATATCGAAGTCCTTTGCAGACTACTACAGAATAAATAGACCATTTCTATCATATACTAGTCCTGTAACACACTGCACATGCAGTAGCAAGAAAAATGTGTGGCTATGCGTGTGTGCAGACAAGACAGCACAGCAGAAGAAACGCTGTCTTTATACCATTTCAGTCAAATGAGAGAGTATGCTTATGAGACCCACTGTGAGGAGAATGGGGTGTACTGAGGAACATCAGGAAAGGAAGCGCATTGGGGACTGAAAGCGTGGAAGGAAAGTTTAGCTAACTGAGGCAGTGGCTGGGACAGTAAAAGATAAAAAGGAAAAGGAAAAGCACTGGAGGACCAACTAAGCAGAGATTCATTTTACTAGATATCAAAACACGTTTGTAATTGTAAAAATGCAAGCTGATTTCATGTGCTGTTACCCGCCCACAATTTACAGTGCAGGATGTGAAGGCCATCATCCAATGGAAGGCTGCAAGTTCTGGGTGATGTGTAATTACATTAGATCACCATATGGGATGTAAACAATGGTGTGGAATTAGCCCTTTATTGTGTCCAAGTGCATGAGTAATAAATTCATTCAAGCCAACAAAATGAGACAAGTGTGAAGCAAGTGAGGTGAGACACATTCAGAAGATAAACACTGGATGTATACGCAGCAGTCAAGATTGATCAGTACATTGGCTGCTTTGCAGTGTCTTGTTGATGTAAGGCAATCATAAACTCAGGTTAACCATCCAGTTAAAAGCCTGTTTACTGCTGCTGCCAGAGTAGCACAGAACAGCTACAGGCACTGATAACATTGGATTTCTTTATGCATATATAACTGAAGTGCACATTAATAGTGATTAATGTGAGTATCTATGAGACATAGTGTGCTCTCTTCAAGGATTTTGCATCAGTACTGAGTAAACCCGTGGTGACGCAGATTGGCGGATGCCCGTTTGTACTCTCAATTAGATCTGTTTCTGATTTTGAAGAGCAATAACAGGAATAGAATAGAAATGACTGTAACTAGCCTAGAACTGCAGTTCTGTAATTCAGCATACAGAAGGAATGACAGTGTGTTAAATATGACTGGGGGCGTGGGTACCATGCAAGCAATGATTTTGCTCAGGGCAGCTCTTATGATGGGCAACTATAGTTGAAGGGGGATGCTGTCTAACGTCAAATGGCTTCCTCCTTGGTCTTACACTAGCTGACTGAAGAGGCTATCTCATGCATAGATTAAAGATGTTTATTGGAATTCCAAAATGGCAGTGTGCTTCTTTTCCATTTTTTTTTCATGTCTCATGTTTGTAGTGCTTTCACATAATACTACTGGTGCACTGCCTTCTTGTGATTTAACTGCCTAATATATGCAAACATAGATGAATGTGTAGGCGCGTTTTGTCTAACAGTTTTTGTGGAAAGAATTGAAACCAAGGCATGGAATCGCATTTTGGTTCACTATGCAACTCTGAATGCTACCTAAGGCACTTCAGGAGGCGACAGACATCCTCCAGAATATGCTTATCGTAGGGGAAGGAAACAGATTCACAACAAAAGGTTATGAGGACAAACTCAACGCAGGTTTCTATTGTGGATGCCCCATTGTCTCCTGCCTTCGGATCTTATTTCAATCAGCAGAGCTCACCGTGCAGCTCTGCATTTAGTCACAGACTGTATTCCAACACTGTAGAACAGGAGATAGTGCTATAGTTGTCCTAGGAAATCAGTGACTCTAAGGATAACTAAGCACTTCTCTGTAACTTAATGACGTCCTTGAGGGTGAATTTTAAAAACAGTGACTTGTCATTAAGCAGTGTTCTCTTCTGCACTGTCCTTTGGAGCAGTGTTGTCACCTGTGTGAAAATGGAGGGAAATGAGACCCAGTGTGGTGGACACATTACTGGAGATATGAGCTCCTGCTGGGGTAATGTATTAAGCAGTTTGGGCATGTTTTTCGTATAGGGAATGAGACTACTAGAGGAAGCAGCAGGGCAGGATCCAGCTGAGGTAAGATTGGGGTAAGGACTGCACCTTCTTGACTATGCTCCGGAGAGAAGGTAGGATTTGAAAAATCTAGGAATACTCTGAGGAAATACCATTGCCAGTTTACATGGCTGCCATTTGCCAGATTATTTCCTCATGTTTGAGATAGGATCTGCCCTGTAGCATATGTTAGCCAATTGAAAACACCCTTTCCTCCGTGAATTACTGTCCTGGTGAGCCTACCCTTTGGTATGACTGCATGAGCCGATGTGCTCATATGCTGTTATGAAAGTTGTGTCTCTGGATCGTGAGGATTTTCAAAGAGTAAAGCCCAGGGAAAGAGGGTAACAACTGAACATACTGGGTTGACGTGACCTGATCAGCCTTGAGTAAGTTTGGAAAGAGTAAAGAGGGATGTAATTCTGTCTGCCAGAGTGTGGTAAGGCAGGAGGCAAGAATGCAGCTTTAATTCATTTATCTTTTATTTTCACGTTCCATTCAGAGAGGTTATACTGCATATTTTTCTTTGTGCTGCCTTATACCATGGGAGCATGTTTAATTTGGTAAGCAAAAGTAGAGAGAATTAATCTAAGGGTACAGATAGATGTCCTCTTTTATAACCATCTGCAGTAGCGCAAAATTTTAGTGTCCTTAGCTTGCTGCTTATCACTTCTTAAAGCGCTGCCTGCAGAGCGTTGTGTGTGAATGCATTCTAGCTTGTCTTCAGCAAAATTAGGTAGGTGAGTTTATGCCTAAAAGATAAACTTAAGCTAATTTACCTGATACAGTTTCAAGTGAACTGGGGCAACTTCACAGAAGCTGTTCCATCAATGATGACACCTAGTACAGACGTGATGAGCATCTACAGGCAGGGAAATATTTTACCAACCTAGCTAAAGCTTAAAGAGAAGGTCCACAATTAAAATACTTCTCCCCTTTGGATATCAGCTACCAACCAGTATCAGCTGTCAGTGAAGGACTGTAACAAAATCTGTAGCATCTAGTTATGGTGGGATCATGGGTGTGGAGAGGAGCTTGAAAACTCAAATCATGACTCATCATTCAGAAGGCAAACAGACAAGGCAGTGTAATCTTGTTCAAAATCTAGGGATTGAAAGCAGCCTGTGGACCTGACCCATAGTTCATAGTGCTGTTAGCCTGCACCTACTTCTTGCTGCAGTTCCCGCGGCTGTGAGAATGTTGTAGCTGGTTGAGAGGGATGGAAGAGAACTGCTTTTTGTGCCAGCTGTCCTTAACAGGAGGCCTGGCCTAGTGTCCATTGGGGTAGATCAGCCTAGGCATAGTTAGGATGCAGTGTTTAGGGAGCATGTGACTGAAGCTACTTTTTTTGGTTTTATCAAGTCTAACACATTAATCTCCATGGATGTGGGTCCAGCCTGCCCCTCTTGTCCTTCCAGAGAACAGGCCCTGATGCGTTTTATTTACAGGTGTTGCTTTAGGATCCATCCTCCTAAAAGGTGTCAGGAGGCCTTCTTTGGAGCTGCTTCTGCTGGTTTTGGGAATGAAGCGTACCATATCGCCTACCTTCCACTATGACAGTGATGAAGTCTCCATAGTCATTGTCTGGTCTGAGATGCATCACATTTTGTTCTGCACTTCTCATCCTATATTCGGTTGAGTAGTTAGTGTGCTAATGTAAGGGAGAATTGGGATTCAGACCATTTTTTAAAGACAGTACTAATGCGCGAGCTGAAAATAACGCTGTTTTGTAACCAGTTTATTGAGATATTGCTTTAGGATACTGTTATATATAGTAGCAGTATTTCTAATATATGTGTATAATCAGTTCAGGGATAGTGCATTTATTTATTTTGTTTGTTTTACCAAACAGAAAGCACATTTTAGTTCTAAATAGAATACCTTCTTCATAGTTTGCTGTTCACAGCCTCTGGTGATACACATTCAAAAGACATTTCAGACCTAATGGACCCATTTCTGTGTTGTTTAATGTAACCCAAGTGAAAGACAAGAGGAACATAGCCTAGTAGTTTTGGGTTTTTTTTAAAGCTAATAGCTTTAAAAGAAAAATAAACTGATTAATAAGTCTAACAAGGCAAAACCCTACTTATTAAGTATTATTGGAAATCATTCAGTTAATATTTGCTTTAAATCCCATCTTATTTAAGCAGCTGCCATTGCTTTCAGAAGACCTGTATTCAATTTCCTCATGTTCCACAGACTCCTCAGACAGGTGACTATTGAATTCAGGGACATTTATACCACATAAAATGGACATTAATCTCAGAGGATGAGTTTTCAATTACTTCTGAAAATCAAGCCTTTTAATCTGTATGGAGTAGGACAGTAAAAAATACTGAACAAATAACATGAAAAAAAAAAACCAAACAGCTTTTATTCTAAACCATGAGTCACATCTGGGAACAAAATAATTGGCAAGTATGATATCAAAGGGTATAAATATTTCTTATTACTAAAACACTGGTACAAATGAAAATCCATATTCTTAAGCGAGTTGGAATTCCATGAAGCAGGAGAACTAGTGCACATGGATTTCAGGAGAGGTCAAGAAAAGACACTTATTATGGGTTAGAATTACTTTTCCTCTGATGGAAAAATCTGTTTTTTCCTCCACTATTGTGGGCTGAATATGAATCTGCCGTACTTACCTGCAGATATACATTGAAACTCAGAGCACAGAGGGTTGTGATCGGTGGCACAGAGTTCAGTTGGAGGTCCAAGATCTAGTGGTGTTCCCCATGGGTTGCTCCTGGGTCCTGTCTTGTTCAACATCTTCATCAGTTACTTGATGAGGGGATAGTGTCTACCCTCAGCAAGTTTGCTGATGATACAAAGCTGGGAGGAATGGCTGACAAATCAGAAGGCTGTGCTGCCGTTTGGCGAGACCTGGACAGGATGGAGAGTTGGGCAGAGAGGAACCAGATGAGGTTTAACAGAAGCAAGCGTAGAGTCTTGTACCTGGAAAGGAATAACCACGTGTACCGGTACAGACTGGGGGATGACCAGCTGGAATGGAGCTCTGCAGAGAGGGACCTGGGTCTCCTGGTGGATGACAGGTTGGCCTTGAGCCAGCAGTGTGCCCTAGTGGCCAAGAAGGCCAATGGGATCCTGGGGTGCATTAAAAGGAGTTTGGCTAGTAGGTCAAGGGAGGTGATCCTCTCCCTCTACTCTGCCCTGATCAGGCCTTGCCTGGACTGCCCTGGTCAGGCCTTACTGTGTCCAGTTCTGGGCTCACCCATACAGAAAGACAGGGATCTCCTGGAAAGAGTCCACTGGAGGGCCACAAAGATGATAAAGGGCCTGGAGTATCTCGCTTATATGCGGAAGGCCTGGATGACCTTGGTCTGTTCAGCATTGGGAAAAGAAGACCAAGAGGGGATCTTACTAATGTTTATATATATATATTAAGTGTGGGAGACAAAGGGACATGGCAAGCCTCTTTTCAGCGGTCTGTGAGGACATGACAAGGGGAAACAACCATAAACTGGAGGATAGGAAGTTCTGCACCAATATGCGAAGGAACTTCTTCACAGTGTGGGTGACAGAGCACAGGAACAGGCTGCCCAGGGAGGTTGTGGGGTCTCCTTCTCTGGAGGTATTCAAAACCCACCCGGATGCCTACCTGTGCAGCCTGCTGTAGGGGGCCTGCTTTGCAGGGGGGGTTGAACTCAGTGATCTCTGGAGGTCCCCTCCAGTCCCTACAATTCTGTGATTCTATGAAACCGGTAAGAGGAATGAGTTTGCAGGCAATTGGAAGAACTAAGTGGTGAATTGCTTTAGAGCAATTTGCTAGACCAATCTGTGACAGCTTTTGCAGCCCTCACTTTTAATGAGTGCTCAGATCTACTGACGCTGTTAAAAAAAAAAAAAATTGATTCATAATGGGTCTATTGCATTGTATTAGCTGCAATTTGATCAGGCATTGGTTGGGGAAGTGAGATGAAACTGATAGGGAGTGCTGCAAAATTTTTAATGCTAACATTAGTATTTCTTATATTTTTCCATATGGCTTCCCAAACAAGGGATGAATAGAAGGAATATACCAGAGTTGTTCACACCTTTGAATTGCAGGTTTGTCCACTGTTAGCTGATGCAGAGGGGGGGAAATGGCACTAAATGACTTGAGGAACGACAGAGGAAAAGGAAATTTAACAGGAAGCATCCATCTTTCTGCCCTTCCATTTTGACCAAATTTGTGAAGCTCAGTAGCTGCATGTGAATGTATCAGTGGCCAGAAAGTAGTGAGAGGAGGCAGAGAACAGCTGCACTACAGAGTATTTCTCCCTCCATAGAAACAAAGAAATAACTGTGAGGTATTTCACAGTTTTGTCTGCCTTGCTACGCTGTCTAGTTGCTGCTGGAGCAGTTAGCCTTACTGATAAGCAGAGGCATTATGTCTATGAGCTTACTTTACTAGTGGTGCTGAGGCATCGAACATGAAAAAGGGTACAAATGATGAGTTCCTATTCATTGCAGGGACTCCCGTAGGGAAGATTATAGTCTGGAAGGACTCCTAAGTCCTTATTTCTGTGTATCATCAGGCAGCACTGCAAAGGACAGTGCAGCCCAGCTAGCACAATTTCAAACTGCTGTGCCTGGGCTTCTTTTGTAGATGCTCTTATAAAGAGTGGAAGTGCAGGTTCACAGATAATTTAGAAGGCTCTCCTAAAAACCTACCAATTCTGACAGTAGTTTATCACTACCATTTCCCATCCCACCTCTTTTAGATACTACGTGATAAACTGGGACATTTTCTCCTGAGACATTGTATAGACATAACAGAAGAGCTTATCAGGGAAGAGTGTTTCTCACGTACAGTGCACTGAAGTTCCCCTGGTGCTGACTGGGTTCACTGTAGTTGAAACTGGATAGACATAAATGACTTTGATATCTGTTTTGGCAGTATGACCTTGGAGCTAGCAGGGACAGTAGTCTTCCTCCAGGATGAAATGCGAATCTGCAGCAGCTGCAAGAAGGAAGGGTGGAATTGATGGGTACTTATCAATGTTGCATCTGGTGCCTCATGCCCAAAGGCTGACAGATTAATCTGTCTGTGACTGTTAACTCTTTCTGTGCCATGCCAGGTGAGGCATGCATGTACATGCTCATGCATTCAGAAACAGAAGGAGAAGGTCTTCCATTTGGTTCAAATGGCCAATTTCTGGATGCTTTACATCCAGCTGGGAAATCAGAGGCTATGCCAGAAGACTCATTCACCTTCCACAGTGACAAATTTAATAAACTCTGCAAGCCTCAGTCTAAGTCTGGGTGGCTCGTCATGTGCATGTGTACAGTACCCCAGCTGGTTGGCTTTCCAGCCAGCTGGTGTTCTCAGGGACTACAAAACCCTGCCCTAGGAGGTAGGGCTGGAATTTGGGCTGCCATTTGTCTGTTGTTAGGATAAGCCAACATCTCCAAGCCATATGGGCATTCAGATCTGTTAATATTTGTGATTTAGATTTGAGTTGTTCTTAATCCTAGTAAAGATGTGAAGAAATTAAATATATTTAATACTTCATAAAGGCTTTTAGCTTTTTTGTCCGTATGTTTTTAATCAAATTAATGTGTTGTGTGTTTGTTTTCTAAACACAGGAAATCAAGTTGATGATCATTTTTTACGTGATGGCATATGTGTGTGTGTGTGTGCGTGTGTGTGGTGGAGGTGAATGATAGTAAAGGATGACAAGTAAAACAAAAAATCAGAATTCCCTTGAGTTAAATTTCCAGTTTTCAGTGGTATGGACCCAATTAATGTCCATAGACCTAGTTCAAGTCCATGGATCTGAGCAGAACTAGGTAAGACCCCAGGGGCTTTGCTCCCCAGACTTCACCTCTTAGTTCTTCATCTGGTGCAGAGCATGCTGCTCTCCTGAAATTCCAGCAGTCCTGCCTCAGCATCCATCCTATGTTCAGAGGCACCACAGAGATAGTGTCTTTTTGTCAAGGCTCAGCTGAGCAGGGGAAGACAGAGACTCAGAAAGCACTGGTGTTAGTGTTTATTCCTACACAGTTAGTCTTTTTCCTTTCATGGAAGAGGGTTGCTGTGATAGCATTTTTCTTTACAGGCAGAATTGGAAATACAGAAATAAATTATAGAGAACCAGGATGTCTTCTGTCAGGATAAATATTTAATGAGAACAGGGGTTGTGCTCATTTCGAGTCACAAGGACTGATACTGAAGTACCATGTGTATGCTAATTTTAATATATAAAATACATGCTTGGACTTAAAAATGCAGAGTGAACAGCCTCAAGGGCAAGTGCATATTAAGTCTCTGACAGCCGTCTCTGTCGGTGATGGTAATGTGAAAGTTTCTTTTTTTCCAAGCCATTTTAATTTACCCAACAATCAGTCAGGAAACACAGAAGTGTTAAAGTACTTATTCTCCCCATCGGTTCTTGGAGAGGTGTTTTCTTTCATTTTGCATCCGGACCATGTTCCCTCTAAGCAGTACCAACAGTACACTATGTTTTTTCCTTTTTCTTTTTTTTTTCCTTACTGCTAGTTTAAATTACTAAGAAAAAATCTGAATAATGATACTGAAATCTTTCTTTTGTTTGAACTGCATGCAGGAATTTGAGTAAAATGTGTCTGAGTTGCTGTGTACGATCATACTAGCTAACATGAGTTGCCTGGTGACTGTTACCTGCAACTTGCAAGTGATTTGCAAACATAAATGGAACCAAAAGGCATGATTTATGAATTTTTAGCTAATCTTTCCAAGGATATGGCTGAAGGAGATGGGATTGTTCAGTCTAGAGAAGAGGAGGCTCAGGGGAGACCTTATTGCTCTCTATAACTACCTGAAGGGAGGTTGTAGTGAGCTGGGGTTTGACCTCTTCTCTCATGTAACCAGTGATAGGACTAGA
>PPHD01013612.1:0-17215 GCA_002909625.1 Bambusicola thoracicus | reverse complement strand
TGGAAAAGACCCCATGCTCTCAGGTAGTGTCTCTAAGAGAGAAGAATCACAGAATCACAGAATCACAGAATGGCTTGGGTTGGAAGGGACCTCAAGGATCATGAATCTCCAACCCCCCTGCCGGGCAGGGCTACCAACCACCCCATTTACTAGATCAGGTTGCCCAGGGCCTTGTCCAACCTGGCCTTGAACACCGCACACCTGCAGTACCATGTTCAGAAGTGCCCGGAGTATGGCCATGCTCAGCTGCACTGCATGGACACTGAAATCAAAGTAAAACAACAGCAGAATGAGGCAGTGCCTGTCAGCTAGCGGACATCTCTGTGGCCTGATGCTCTGGTCTCATACTGCAGGTCACTAAAAAAAACAGCCAACTGTCCCAGTGAATTAGCTCCTGCTATCTTCTGCCTCTATTCCTTTTTTTGTTGTTGTTTTTATGGCATCATGAGTACCACAATGGTGCTTCTAAAAGATAGCATAGGGCTTAATGACAGAAGAGAAAATGCAATAGGAAGGCACTGAGAGCAGAAAACACGAGAAAAATAATCAACAGAGAGGGAGGATAATAAAAGAAACATGAAGGGCCCGGGAAATTTGGTCTCCACTTCCCTCCTTGTTTCCTATCCAACCTCCACGTTTTCATGCACTTCCTCTTTCTAGAGCCAGTTCTTCCTCCTGTGTTTTCAAATGTCACAATCTTTCCTGTATCCCTTATGCCCACATGGCGTAGGGTGCCACGGGCAGCTTTCCAGCAGAGATGCACAGAGTGATGGTGAGCACAGCTAGGATTTTCAAAGGAAACTAAGGAAATCTTTATGGAGAACTTGGTGAGAATTTGGCACTTGGCACTCTTTTCCTCCTTTGAAAGTCCCACCCTACAGGAGCAATCTAAACAAATGTATGCCCCAATGCTGATAAATCCATTTGGAAAGATATCAAAGAAAAGCTTGCTAGGTTTGGAGACCTTTGAAGAAAGGGAAATATCCTGCCAATCTGATGCTGAGATCTATCTCATTCCACCATGTGTTCCAAATCATCAGAGCCCTCCATGGCTCCCCTTCTTCCTCGGGGCGTGGAGGGCAGCATCTTGCCTTGCTGAATAAAGGAATTCGGGGGTCAGGAGGACGGCATTATTTGAGGAAAATTTAAGTGAAAAATTACTTGACCATGGAAGTTGTTACTGTGCCTAAAAATATCTCAGTGACTCAGATTACGGAAAACGGCAAAGCTATAGAGCAAAATCATAGCCTCTTCTCAGCAGTCAGCTGGCTTCATTCACCAGCCTGGCATCTCTTCCCCTTATGGTTTTAATATCATAAGAGAGTTTTTTGCGTGGGTTTTTTTTTTTTTTTTTTAAAGTCTACAGTAAGTTAATGTTTAATGGATCGCCACGTACTGTTCTTGCTGTTTACATGTTCTGAAACTAACCAAATTTGTAGAGCAAATTAAAAGTCTGTAAGACCAGGACAAGCAAATTACAGATATTTGTTGCTCAGAAACTATCGCCTTGTTCAGTCCTGCGTGCCCCCAAAATAAACGGTTTCAATTACGTCTTCACCTTCCCCAGCAATATCAACATCTCTCACAGTTGCTTGCCAGGACTGTTGCTCCTTAGTCTGCAACCGTTACGGCTTTGTGCACATATGCTTCCTGTGAATGTGCAACCTTGCAAAGTACCACGGTCCCAGTGTTTGCAGTGTAACCTATTAAACCAGGCTGGCTCAGGACCAGAAGCGGTGGAGAAGCATGGGAGAAGGAAAGGTGGAGTCTACAGTGCTGCTGATGCTTTTTTTACACAAATGAGATACATAGGTGTGGCCCAGTCCTGTCACCAACCAAAATATAAATAGCTAATGGCCTCTGAGTGCACCATTCCCAGCCCTCCAAAATGAGCAACTGGCGTGGTCCCTCCAGAGGCTGTCACCATGGAGGACATGGTCCATCACTCTACAGGTGCAGGGACCCCTCCTTTGGTCCCAGCACAGGTGATGTCCCAGGCTCCTGCCCTTGCTTCCCCCATGGAGCACCCCACAAACAGCTGTGAAGGAAGCCATCAAATCCTTCAAAAACCTGTGGCCCTGATGGGAAAGCAAGGGAGCCTTCCCCACTCACACACTTAATGTCTACCACTCACTTTGCATGATGTCTTGGGTCTGTTTCTCATGTGGCTGAGATGCTGGTAGTGATGAGAGCCGCAGTTTGTTTCCAGGCTGTGGGAATGCCCCACTACCGCTGCACAGGGCACCTCCAACACCAGTGGGTGCTGCAACGAGCACTGCGGGACCTAGAGAAACCAACACAGAAAAGGAATGACGGTCATGTTACTGACGGTAGAATTCCCACTGGCTCAGGCAGGGCCAGGCCCAGGCCCTTGTGTTTTCCCAGGCTCGTGAGGATTTTACATTCTGGATTTCAAATGATAGTTTATTTCTGGCTGACCTGTTTGGCTTGAACTGTTCTGTGTTTTTGACTGTTGGACTTATTTTTAATCTACTGTATTAGTACACAAGCGTAATCAAGAACAAAATGTTACCAATGTGGAGTTTTGTTCCTACCCACTCCTATGAGCTGAGCATTTTAAGTTCCCCAAACCTATAGAGATCTGCCCGTGCCATCTGAGACCTTTCAGAGCAGCACTACATTCCTTGTGCTGCAAATATACAAAGGGGAGGGAAGAGGCAAACATGATGTGCATCGGCCACAACTCCTGCTTACAAGAAACGCCACAGCGCGGATTTTAACAATTAACATTCCTGCCGGGTAGGCAGCTACAGAGAAACCTCATCGGTGTTGGGTTTTTTTTTTTTTGGCCAAAGAAACTTCTCACACACGCACGCATTTGAGTCATTTTTTGTCATTTGATGTCAATGGCAGGCTGTGACATTCCTCTGTGTTATGTTTTTCCTCCCTGCTATTTGAAGAACGAGATTTTATCTTCCTTCCCATCCCCCTCCCCCCACCCCGTGCCTATTTTCCTAAAACCTGCCTTTCGGGTCAGCGTGCTGCAAGAGATTAATTTTACACTGCAAGAAACAGCGAGCAGGCTATTTCAGCTCTGACATCTGAGAAGTCTGTTATAATACTGCAGTTTCTCTAAATTAAATATTAGGAAAAATTAAACCCAATTGTGGTTCGTACTCCTATGGAAAATATTTCTGTTCAAAACAGCCCCTCCACGCTACACAACCGAAGTAACTGCAAGCACAGTAAATACGCAGCAAGTTACAGACCCAGATTATTCAGGTTTTAAGGCTTATAACTAAAAGTGGTTTAATGTTTCATGCCTAATAATAGATTGCTCCTATCACATTTCTAACCTTTATTTCTACCAGCTTTGAAGTCCAGCCATATAAAGGCTGTTTGTAGAACCACACGAAAGTTAAAGCAAATATTACTCAGAGTGATTCATACGAACAAGAATTTGCAATGAAGGCAGAGGGTTTTTTGTGTCTGTATCAAAGGAAATGAAATGTTTGCAATATTTTCCAGTTGATAAATGCATTAAAACATTTTAGTTGTGTAGTACGAACATTGCTGACATAAACAGACTTTGACCTGAAACAGATTGTATTAAGCTCTGTGGGGGAGGCAGCAGTAAAAAAAATAAAATAAAATAAATATCCTAGATTTCAAAATCTGCCACAAGGTCACTGCAATCCTTAATTAGCTGAATACATTAAGAGAAGGCTGGAACACAGACTCTGTAAAGAGAGCAAGTGTATGTTTAATCCTCCGTTCTTTGCTTACAGATTACCCTTTCAGAATGAGTAACCTTATTTTCTTTTTAAATATCTATTTACCTTTTTGAGCTTTGCATAGCAAAGCAGGTTTTTTTTTTCCCCTTCTCTGTTGCAAAAGAAATTAATTTGTAGCTAGTTGCTATGCATTGGCAGGATTTCTGCATAAAGAATGTAAGCCATCTATCTTTGTATTCAAGATATAGTTAATCTGGCAGTTAAAATACTTTGGAAACATTTTGATGACTTATCTGGAAAAGTAGCTTTGCATTTTCAAAGAAAACTCAGAACTGTATTGCGAGGGGAAGATAAAAGATATATGAAGTGTTTGTTCCAAGCGATACTATTCATTTAAAGATCAGAATGTGACCCCACCCAAGCAATTATTGCGGAAAAACAAGACAAAAATCCTCATACAGCTTTCTGACACGGTCTTTATTTGGGAAACAAAATAACTATATTACGGTTATAGCCTAATGGATTGCAAGCTGTTTTATTGGAGGCAGCTGAATCCCGTTTAGCATAAAAAAGAACTCTGTTTGCTATCAAGAACACATTTACATTAATATGACTTTGACAAAGTAAAATAAAATCGCATTAAGATGATGTAAGTAGATAAGACAATGAAATCTCTGTGAGATAGTTTTGGCACACCAATTAGAGTCAAGTCCCTACAGGAAAGGAGCATATTTTTACACCGAGTATCCATGTGCTTTTAAGTTGCAGAGCAGCCAAAATTAATTCCACGCTTAAAATATTTCCAGCAAGGGAAAAAGGGTTTATTATTATCTTTATTTTTCCCTCGAAAAGGTAAAATTTCTGATAAACTACATTTGTGTTTGCAATAACACAAACACGTTTTGTTCTCCACACCAGTCTGTAATCATCTTGATTATTGCGAGGGACTTTCCAATATAGAGCAGCTGAAAACAAGGTTTTAGATTACATGGTAATTTAGGAATGCATGAAAAGCCGAGCAGTCCCCATAATGGAGCGCTGCACAAACTCCATGGCTTTTACAGCAAAGCATAACATATGTTTCGTGATTCATTCAGATGATTTTTCGGGTTTTTTGGGCAGGGCTCTACCAAAGCGCATCGAGCGCTGTCCTGCGTTTGGGTGCCCCACCGCTCTGACAGCCGCAGCCACCCCAACACTTGGAAGCCTCTCCTTCTGCATGGTCATTGAAAGCAGGGCAGTGATGGATGGCGATAATGCTGCGGGTTTATGACTAATCGGGCCTTGGCAGCCCGACGCTTCCTTTGGAGCTGAACTCACATATTCCCTTCGCAAGGTACGCACGGCACTGCGTGGCCGGCGGTCCCAAAGGCACTGCACCTGGCGCAGCCCCGGCCCGTGTCCCCTCGGCGCTGGACACCAGGTGTCCCCACCTCACTGCGCTGCTGCTACAGAGTGACCGCGACTGCCCCAGCGCTGCGCGTTCCATCGCCTCCAATCTGCCTGTTGCAGGGCTGCGTGCGCAGGGAGAATGTGTGTGCTCGCAGATATCCCTCAGCCGGGCTCATATTTTATGTTGTCACTCGATATGCCTCAGCCGGGCGAGGCAGGACTTTGCAGAGTTTGAAATAATCCAAATTCAATCACTTTAAAGCTGCTACAATATGCAAGTCCTGGCAGCCGCTTTAAATTAATGGAACATCAGATGTGCTCTGATCCTTTCAATTTCCTTGGGCAAGGCAAATTCAGCAGCAGTGGTGGGGGAACATCAGGCTATCAGCAAAACGAATGTCAGCTTTTGTCCGCTGATAGAAAACGCACCCAGCAAAAAGAGGCACCATATTTATTGCTCCGTAATTAAAATGTATTTCTCTGTGCAGAAGGGATTATCTCAGTGTTTTGGACAAGCAAACACCACGTGGCCTGATCCATACAGACGGGCATTGCCATCAAACCGAAACACAACGTGGCTTCTTATTTGGGGCTTTACAAACACAGCCAGATATTTTGTCTGGGTGTAGGTATTTGTTTTTTGCGCCTGCTGGCAGGTATATTGATACAAACAGCAGAACACCGGCCGCCAAAGCCCAGTCCCAGGACAGAGATGGGATTTTGGCAAGAGCTGGAAAAAAGAAATCTCCATGGCGAGTCCATGCAAATTCCCTTGGTTTGGGGTTTACTTTGCAAGTGCAAACATTCATCAGGTCTGTCAGAAGGGCCACAGACCTGAGAACCTTTTGATCAAACCTTGGCTGTGTTTGGAGGAAGCCTGTGCTGGAGTATGTTTTTCAAGATGGAGTTCAGTGGCTTTGCTTTTGAAACACAAACAAGCCCAAAAATTCAAATCAGGGCTCTGAACCTTTGCACGGGCGTTCATGGAGCACGGTTTCACTGATACATAGGGCTTATCACCAGGGCTGCGTCCTGGCTGCAAGGGCACGTGCTTCATAAAGTCTGTTTTTTCCCGAAACAATATGGTAGAAGCTGTCAGAGTTAAATTCAGGACAAGGTATCTCTTTAATTCTGATTTTTCACTTATTTGATTTATATGAGGAGAGCCTGGCTGCTTCTGTGCTGAGCGGGGCTTGTGTTGCCAGACAGTATGTTTTAAGTTATTTTTAAAACGCTGCCTTTTGAAGGCTCTTAAATCCTTTGATGTAAATGAAAATAAAATCATAGTTTGGAATCTAACAGGGACTTTTAATCTTGATCTTAAAAGCATGAATCATGCTACAGCACTGAGTAAAACTACTTTCCGTCCTTTGCATTCACCTTCCGTGCACATGCTGATATTTTGATATTTATGGGTGGCAATTAGGGATCTCAGGTAGTCCCAGGTGCCTTGTGCCAAGCTCTGTGCGCAGCTACTGCTGACAGCCTACGGATGAGATTTCCTCGAGTCTTACTCATTTAAATATGACATTTCAAGTGAGCCTGATTAAAACCAAGCAGAAGCAAAATGTCTCAACTTCCACGCATGTAACGTTATGGCAACAAAACTTGGAATGATTACTGCCTTGGAAGCGCAGAACTAGTGGTAAAGCAGTGGTGTTGCAATAAAATTGCAGAAAAACTTCTCCTGTAGCCACCATAGAAAATCCAGCCACCACCTTCTGCCAGAGCTGAGGCCAAGCTCAGGCCCAGCCCTAGCCCAGTGCAGAAGCCCAACTGAGCGACTGCTCTTCCAGATAAAGAGTAAGAACACCTGATAAAAACGTGAGCATTTCAGCTGATCGTTCTTCAGTCACTATTTGAAAAATAGCATCCCTACATCAAGCCTGCATCAAGCAGGGTTAACGCCTGCCGGTGTGTCCATTTGGGATGGACACGGCACAGAAGCAGCAGACATCAAAGCCCAGTGGGTCTTCCAGTGGTCTCCAAAGGAATATAACAGAGAAGTCATCTGGGGATGCTCTTCTCAGGCCAAAGCACTAGATTCTCCTAGATTCTCCACCAAGCCAACTGCCTGGGAGCTGCAATGATGCAGCATGGCTGATGGCAGACAGATATGTTGGGGGCCTTCATCCCAACGGGCACCCCAAGAGCTGCAGGGAAGCTGTTCACAGCCCATGAACACCCAGCTGTAGGCATGGGCATGCTGTGGTGGAAACGGGTATTCGGCCCTTGAGGTTGTGCCATGGACACTGTCAGATTGCTCTTATTATACTCCAAAATCCTGCCATGGTTTTTGTCCCAGAAAAATAAATATGAGCAGCAATAAATGAATCCCAGTACCGACACTTATAAATTGCACAGTCTGCTCCTGTTCAATCTGAAGAAAACTCACAATAGGAATGCCATAGGTACATCCGCCAACAGACCATGACAAAAATCAAGTTCATCCTACCTGTACGAACCAAGCATGCAGCTCCATGTCTAGATCCTTCTCGATTTCAAACTCTTCATGTGCACCAGTGGAGTTTTAAGGTGAACAATGTCAAGATTTGTCCCTAAATAAAAAGTGCCAAATTAATATAACAACATGGTGGAGCTCCCATTTACTGCACACAACAGTCAAGATATTCAGACTTACTGCTCTCACTATGATTTTAATTCAGTTTCCTTGTGCATACATAATGGTTTTATCTATTCTGAATGGGGTTATCTTTAGTTCCTTAACAAGCCCATATAATTCAGCTGTCACAGTTTCCATAAGAACAGTAACTTGGAATTTCCTGCCTTTAATTTGGACTAACTCTTGTCTACTGCACTGCATTAATGATGTTTCCAATGTGTGGTGTGACTATGAAATCAACCATTATGCATGTTACATAGACATTTATAATGTTCAAGTACCACTTGTAGAGGTAACATCTCAAGTAATGTAAGCATCCCATCTTCACAACTCCAACAGCCCTAGTTTAGCTGCCTCATCCCTATTGCAGGCTTTGCAGCTAGGCTCTCCTGCAAAGGCAGCAGACACAGCCAGTGTGAACCTGCCCCAAGTCTCTTCCCTGTCATGGGGACAGGTCCTACTGCCACACTACAAGAGGATGGTGCTCCTAATGACAGAAATACCTCCTGGTGCAAACAGCAGCACCTCATCTGCCGCAGAAGCACATTAGGGGAGTGTATGCAGCCAGTCTCATTGCACTGAGCTGTGCCCATTCCCAGGGATTTCTACTGTTATCTCTATTTGTACAGAAACAAAGCAGGACATTTAGTGGTTGAGACCTGAGGCTCCCAATTAGCGTGCTGACAGATGGCTGTTTTTACTTTTGCTTCCCTTACTCTAGGCCCATTCATTCAGGGTACTCTGTTTAATTACACTGAACCACGTGCCTAAAAGCTTGTCCATGTTTTTTTATGGAGTGCATTGGTTGGTTTAACTGGAGACACTACCTTTCCCTAAAGCACTGCTCCAGAGTTTCACCATGTTTTGTGGTATCAAATAAGATATTTGGTTTCCCTGTGCTCATACTTGGCTGTTGCCCTGTATTTCAGGAGACCAACAGCTCTTCAGAGAAGAGCAACTGTTCTTCAGAGAAGAGCAGCTATTATCTCTCCCTTGCCTCAGAGCTCCCCCATCACGTACCCACAAGGGCAAGGAGGGGCATCAGCACACAGCAGAAGGCAACAAACATTCAGGATGAGGTGATGCAGAGGGAGGTGTCCATGCCTATAGCAGAGGGTTGGAACTTCCAACCCAAACCATTCTATGATTCTGTGATCAGCATCAGCATACACACAGGCAGGTCAGCATCACACAAAGACCCAGTAAATCTCCCTTTCTAGATTTCCTCCCTCTAAAGTGCAGGTGCCAAAATAGACACGTAAGCTGAACAGTCCGGTAGCAACATGTTGGTTCATTCCCCTCCCCCTGACTCCATATCACAGAATCATTAAGGTTGGAAAAGACCACTAAGATCATCTAGTCCAACCATCAACCCATCACCACTGTGCCTACTGAACCTTAGCCTTTTCTCACATCAAACATCTTCTAAAATGTTGATTATTCTCAAGCCAAGCAGGTCCTAATTTGCAGGATGAGTAGATTTAGAAGTGAAAAACTAGACTCACAGAGAGCAGAATGGGTGACTTCCAGCATAACTCCAGGGCAAAGCTGCCCCCTCGCTGGTTGCAGGCTGTCCTCCCAGGTAAAGAGAGAGATGGAGCCAGAACAAGAGGCTCAGGGCTATCTGGGGAGAGCCAGAATAAAACCATCTGCCATTTCGGGAAGGATCTCAACCTGGAGCCCACCATTGTTATGCTGCTTACAGGGAATGGCTCTCACCCATTTATCTCCTGTTCACTTGTGATCAATGGCCTTATGGAAAAATGGCATCAATAATGAATAAGCAGCAAATGCCATGCTCTGTCTCTCCAGCTCTGGCTCTAGCAAAGACCATCAGATGGTACAAATTACTTCACCTTACTCACGTTGATTTTTACCAGCTGGGAATTTGGCCTAAGTTTCATCTGGTTCAGGAGAGAAACAAAACATACAGTATCCTGGCTGAACTGACAACGGAGGTAGACCCCAATTTCCACAAAATCTGGCTGGAGGGGAATCGCTGTCTGTGCTGACCAGCTGTATCTGGGCACAGCAAAGCTGCTGCAGGCCTGGTTGGGCATTGTGCGAGCTCTGGCACAAACTCTGCATGAACCAAAGCTTCTCGAAGAGCCTGCAAGAAGGTGCAGACGCCTGTCCAAGGCTGAGCAGTGCCAGTGACACAGCAGATGCATATGTTTCTAAGAATACTGCCTGGCAGCCTGGCACTGGTGAGTGCTGGAAGCTGCATTGCACGTGCACACACAGCTACTGCTATCATTAGAGCTTCACTGCTTTGGCACCTCTTCCTAATTTACTTAATTTCTATTTATACCATCCTGTTTCTGTTTTGAGCCTTTATCAGATGCTGACTTGTTTTCTGCAGAGCCAGACTTTGGAAGGGAAATCGCTGAAGGAGCTGAAAACATCAGAGCACTTGGAAGGGCCATTCCCAACCTAGCAGTGTCCACTGCTTGTGGTGCAGAGGTCACTTAGCCGCTTTTCCCCAGAGCTCTCCTGCCTGGAAGAGGCCAGTCCCTGTGTGCTTGGGGAACAGCAGGACAGTCTGTGAAGGCACTCTGAGAACAACCCAGCCTTGCTGACAGTAGGCCTTGGCCTTCCACACGTGGGTCTGAGCCTCTATTTTCCAATGAGGTTTGGATATCAAGGGAGGCCAATAACCACAGCATAATATCACTCCAGCTCCATCTCAGGGGTAGTGTCAATTGTGCTCAACCATTCAATAGTTCTGAAATAAATTGCCTCGTTAGCATCATCATACCACAAACAAGGGGGGGTAACACTTTGTTTCCTTTGCCTCCAACTGCGACCCAGTGATATGTTTGTCATGGCTTGGCTGGAGGACGTACAGAGTTCCTGGGGAACAACTTCTAGGAAAATGCAATGTATGTTTTGCCTGAGCTGCACTGATTCAGCTGTTACAACCCAGAGCTCAGATACAAGTAGCAGATCAGAAGAACACAGCTGTTGATGTTGACATGTTGCTGGCCTTATGGAATGATGATGAACAGCTGGAAATGCATTTGATGAACTAGGGGATAGGGACAGAGTAAACAATTTCAGGCTCGCTGGAACATTGCAAACAAAAAGGCAATCAACTGAGGACGTCAAATTCTTCCTTTGCAAATCATTTGTAGATCTTTCACTGCTTTTTACAATTGGTTTCAGAAGGATGCACATGGCAAGGCTGTAAGCTTCAGAGCTGGCCAAGCCTGCACAGACCCCTTCCGAAAATCTCACCAGAGGGCAAAAATGTTTAAGGTGGATGCGCATCTTCAAGCAGAAGAGAGATGAGGAACTCATTCTCTGTTTGTGGATAAGTGAAAAAATGTAGAATAGCTTCAGTAGGAAGTCTTCTTGGAGGAGCTCGCTTTCCTTTCTTCCTCCCCTGAATAATAACACCCTTAGCAAGTCCTCCTGCAGAGCACTCCCAGGCTCCAGAGCACTCTGCTCCCGACACGCCTGTTTCAAAGGCCAGGTGGGCACTGATTGCTGCAAGACTTCCCCACAACCCAATCTCCAAGGAAGCACCAAAGCCTCATCTCAGAGCTGCCTTAAACTGGGAAGCTTATTCTAGTATTTCAATGGCTCCTAGTGTCGTACTCTGCCATAAGCTTTAGTTGTTGCTATTCTGAAGAAAGCTTTTGTTCAATACAAATGCCTACTTCATGATGACATCATCTAAGACTAGGAAAAAAAAGCACAGCCTGGAGTAGTCAGGCATGTGATGATGTATAAATAGCACTGACAGAACAATATTACAAACTCTATTGGTACAGCTAAGATAAAAATAGCAAGATGCTGATTCATCTGAGCTATCAGTGAGAGGGATGGCAGGAGGTTTAGCTACAGTAAACCTTCCCAGCTGAAAGCGTGCTGCTTCACCATGAATCAGCTGCTCAGATCTTTCATTCTGCTTGGAAAAGCACCTGTCTCTTGCTGCTCCAGTCCTCCATTACTGAACATACGACATGCAGGGCCTGAGTTTTCTTCTGTTTCCCTTATACTGAAGTACACTGCTGTCAGAAAGGCTTTATAAGCAAGTAGGAAAGGCAGAAACATTTCTCAAAATGCTTGCCAGATGCTTGGTGACAGCACGTTTTGGTGGTAGCAAGGTTTGATGGTATTGTTCACAGCTTTTTCTACTTTGCCTTTGTTTAGAAAAACAAGGAAGGAACTGTTGTTTCAATAAGCCTGGAAATGCTGAGCCATGTTTGCCACACCTCTGCATCTACAGTGACTGTGTCCTTCTGTGGGTTTCAGTAAGATGCATGCAAAGTCAAGTATACATCCACCGATGGGGTTCTTCTCAAACCTTTCAAATGAAAGAAAATAAAGCCAAGCTTAGAAATACAGGAATTCAAGTAAAAAGAGAACACAAGATCGCTGATTTCCTCCTTGGAACACATGAGCAGTGATTACTTCTGTAATCACATATCTTCGTATGGCCCAGACCTTTTGTTCTTGTTTGCCTTAACACCAGTTATGCTGATGCTCTTCAGTACCAAAAACCTGTGCATGAGAGCTGCCAGCTCAAATGCTGGGGAGCAGAGCTTTGCACTACAGCCTCTCTACTTCCAGAGCACGTTCTGCAGTGACAGTAGCAGCTCCACGGACATGAGCACACCGGCCCCACTCAGCTGTTGCTTGGTCCAAGCAGGGCGTCGTATCACCTGGCTACATCTTGGTTTGCATCAAAGCAAACTTACTTGTTTAGGACCATTAAAGTGAGGAAGGCTTATACAATTACGGAACTTTATATTAATTTTTAAAACTTGCAGATGTTGCAATCTGTACATATGGGAATAACGCCAAATGTTATAATGACAAAACAATTATATTGGCTGGCTTTTAAAGGCGAAGAAGCAGAGTGAAAAATCTCATCCTACCACTACTAACGCATTGCATGTATCTAGTTTGGTACACATCTTTTAGATAGCAGCTCTGCATTTCTGATAGTGACCTCATCAGAAATGACCAAAAAAGCTGATAAAATAATGGGGGGAAATAACAATCAAACAGCAAAAAAAGAGCCTTTATAATAATACTATGTTTATGTCAGTAAAATTCTCCTTGCTATGCCCAGAGTAGACTTTTGCTGAAAATGAGTTTCAGAGAGCAAAGCCAACAGTACTGCACATATCTGCCACTTGTCTCAGTGTCCCCCTCTGGTGCACGCAGTGCTGGGAAGAAGCACCCTTTGGATGTCACTACTCTGTTATGTAGCATCTCAAAGCATTTGAGATTCTAGTGTAATTTTGTCTGAGGTTGCTGGTTGTTCAACTTACTGAGGTACTCTTCAGAGAGCATTTAACTGGTGCTCTACATAAGCAACATATGTTTCATATTACCAACATCCCCTTCGTATTTCTATTGCACTGCAGTACCGGTAGATTCTACTGATGCTAAGCCCAGCTTCAGCTTTGAAGCTCAGGAGAATAACAACATAACCTACTATTTGTTTATGTTAGTAATAAAATCTACCGGTAATTGTGAGTTGATCATGGCCACAAAAGCAAGAGTGGCCAAAGGAAACCTTATCAATAAACAGGAGATGAAGGAAGTGGATGGGTTGTGTGTGGATTTTCTAAATCTAGTCAAGAAGCGGACGATGCGGTCTGAAGTCTTGTTTTGGACCTCAGCTTTCCAAAAGATGATTCGGGGGAAAAAGAGAACTCAGCACTCACCTCTTCTTAGCATAAAGGTGTTCAGAGGTGGAGCAGAGCCACATGCTACCATTGCTGTTTTCCTGCACTCATCAGAAGCTGCCAAGGAGCAAGTGTGGATGCACCACCCCAGCACAGCAGCTCTCCTTATCACTGCTTTCCCTGGGCATCACTCACTGCTTCTCCTTCTGTCCTGCCTCTGTTCCTCTTGCCCCACAGTCCTGTGCCTTTGGGCAGCATATACGGTGTCTTTGAATTGCAGTTCTAAGCCACCTCAGAGACAAGAGCTGCATGTACATAATCACTGGACAGTTTACTGAATTGCTATATACACATAACGTAGCGATACCACTACAACTATAGGCATGCTACACACGAACAGATCAAATGTGTCTTTTGTACATTATCAGTGCTGATGCATTAGCCCTGCATTACTGAGGTAGAATAAAGCTGGTTTGCAGAACACTCGTAAGCAAACAGTTTCAATTTCTGGTATCTCTTCCCCAATATCTCCACCATGAGTAAACACACAAAGGTAATGTTGGCTCACCACAACCTGGCTCAGTGCATTTTACAATAGAGCATTCCGATAACACCGTAGACTTACATGTGAGTAAGACTACTCATACAGCAGCACAATTTATTCCCATTTCCAGTTTAATGGAGCTTTTCTGATTATTTTCACAGCGCTGTGCAAGGTTTTTTCCTGCTGCACAAAAGGGAAAAGCTCCTAATATGTTCCTGAAATGCCTCATGAAGTTAATGTGACTTATTCTCTATCATCAAGAGAATGACACTGGAACGAATGAAAGTCAGTTTTTTTCTCAAAGTCTCTTAATATTCAGTCCTCATATGGCATAAGGGAGTAAACTCTCAATTACACGAAGGCAAATACAGAAAAATCCGTCAAAGTCAATAGAGTTATTCTGGACACCTGAGTAATTTGTCCCTTGGTATGATTCAGTCTCCAAAATCCACTCTGAATGTCCATAATGACCATTTGCTGTTCACTGACATTTTTAGCTCTGTTACAATTCTAATTTTTTCCATGTTTCAGAAATAACTGGAGTCAGTTTCTTTCAGAAGATGCTGTTTCCCCAGCTTGACTTCCCTATGAATAACCTCCACCATCACTATGCTACTTTTGCTCAAACGTTTCATTCTTAACAACAAACATCTATCCCAGATGCCTTATTTTCAGCTTCATTAGATGTTTTACTAGTTCATCTTGAGTCACGTCAATATTTACCTTGGACAGGGTTCCGTATACTTTAGTTTCTAATACCAGAATTCTCCAGACAAGCTTATTGTTCCTGGCTTGACTTCTCCCAGTCACAACTTATGACTTTTTCTTACACACTCAATAAGATGCAAATTCATCCAACTATGTGCTCCACCACATGCTGCCAGCTATGCCTATTCCAAACATCTCCAAACTGATTTACTTCAATTTCTGTGTACACACAGGCCCCAAACCTGTACTCAGTTACTCTGAGGTAATTTCAAAGTCATTTAATCACTGCAATTAGCAGAAAAGAAAGCAGAAATTAGATACCAGCCTTCCAGGCCTATTACCACAACAACCATTTCTACTTACCTGTATCCTATAGAAGTGGTGTCAGGAAACCATGAGGCATTGCCAGCCACTGCCTCCCTTACTGACACCTCTGGCTGTTCCAAACTGTTCAAACCCAGATGTTCTGAGAGATGGGACTGTTTTTATTCAGTTCAGCTCTCCCCCCTGCCCCTGACAAACAGGATTGACTTGTACCAAGTTGTGCACAGCATAGAAATTGTTGCACTGTTTACAAGAAACCTTGTAAAATAGTGAGTGGCAGGAGGATGCCATATTCACCAGGCAGGAGAGCAGAAGTACTGTGGATCTAAGCTCTTCAGTAACATTAACAACGTAAGCAACAGCAACACCAAAAAGAACTGATGAAGTGGTTTTGAGAGTCACAGTGGAGCAACACAGAGCCTGGAAGGACCAAAGGAAAGTGGAGCAGGTACTGCTCCATGGGAGGTTGCGTTAAGGACAATCTCTGGCTTGCCAAGGCATTGTCAAGAACTGCTGTATGGCAGCAACAGTGCATGTAAAGGAAACTAGCCATGGGAGAGAACAGTAAAGATGATGGCAGGATGGGATTTTAGGGGAGGCAATGGAAAGCTAGTCTATCTGTGTGCATACTCAATGCTAGCGATACCTGAAATGGCTCAGCAAACGCATCCGCAGGCAGCTCTGTGCTGCAGTCCTCACAGCCCTCTGGATCCAGGCAGCTCCTTACTCCTGTATGCACACCTGCTGGAAAGAAGTTGTTCTCAATGAGAGCAAGACAAAGGGGAGCAAAAGTTTGAGAAGTAGGATTGTTTCAATAATTTTCTTGATCTTTATGCTGAGTTTACTTCAGGTCCTTTTTCAAAGCAGCAGCACAAAAAAGGCAGTGTGAGGTTTGATATATTTATATTATATATTCATGGACTGCATTGGAATAAAACATTTTGAATTTTATATTGGATATGAAAAAGCAAAGGTGTCAAGCTGGGAAAGTGCTTTGAAAATAACAAAGGACTTTATGTGGGATTGTTTGAGGTCATTTTGTCTGCTGTTCTTGACAGTATTTAAATACCTCCTTTCAATTTGAAATGCCTTTGCTTGTCACTCACGGAAATCAGAGGTGCAGACTGGCAAAGCAGCTGGGCACACACCATGGGGGGATACGTGCAGAAAGAAGCACTCAGATTTTTTGAGATCTCCAAAGCTAGGGTTATACCTCTGCCCTCAACCCCTATGTGTCAGAAGGTGTCAGCACAGCCTGGAGAAGCAGTAAACCACGTTCTCATGAGAGAGGACAGAACTACGAGCCAGGCCAACTTCCCTGAGCAGATCACCCCTCGGAGTGGGACAAGAGATGGCTTTACACCTCAGGCGTGCAACAAATCAGCAGAAATTCATAATATGAAGCTGAATTTACAGTGCAATAACTTCAGTGATGCTACAGATTCATGGGACTAATTCTGAATTACTTTGCTTAGGTGGTCTAGTAATAGCAGCGTAGGTAAATAATGTATGTATTTAGTCCATATGCCACTGCTAACATCTGAAAAAGTTACAGCCATGCAGTGTAAAGAAGCCAGCATTTCTGTGCACCCCAGACAACACTGTATCCTACAGACTGCTCCCCTGTGTTTCAACCCAAAAGGGCCGCACTGCTGTCTCAGTACAAGCAGGGAGATGAGACAGGATGAGGGACCACAACTCTGCACAAACACATGGAGCCAGAAGATAAAAGGGAAGAGCTGAATACTAGATGAAATGCAAGTTTCATGTAAATGATCACTTACAGAGGCCTAATAAATGATTCTGTGCAAGGCGTTGTCAGAGATTCTCCTCTGCCATTTTTTTGTTTTGAATTTGTATTTAGAAGCCTTTCTCCCTTGGAAGATAATGCTCAGGGTTTAAAATTTGTATTAATCTGTCACAACATTCATCTGTCACTCTACAGAAGTGTTTTTTGTTTGTTTGTTTGTTTCTTAATGAAGCATCTTTTCTTCTTTTTAATGTGTTGATTTACCAGAATGGAGTATTTAGGATAAGCATTGCTGCACAGGATGGGACAGACAGCATGTAGGAAGGCTGCTTTCTAAATAATATGTTCTCTTCCAATGCAATCAACAAATCAGTTGTGGAGCCTCTGCATTACTCTGGCTGGGGACTGAGCAGTGTCTTTGCTGCAAATGTCTCAGGTCCCAAGGACAGGTTTTATTTCCAGAACAAAGGAGGACTCAAACTGGAGACAGAAGCTTTACTGGCAGACACCCACACACCCTTTTCAGTGTTTTTT